>JAJPUD010020533.1:0-24526 GCA_023553655.1 Myrmecobius fasciatus | reverse complement strand
AAAAAAAAGCCAGTCTCTGCCATCAAGGACCTAAGAGAAGAGGATGTATGTTTGTATAAATATATATAAATATATATATAAAATATATATACAAGATAACTCGCAACTGGTGAGTCAGGAGAAGTTGGACACTGAGGTTGCATATCTGAATGACTGGAAGGATGATAATGTCTTCAACAAAATAGTGAAATTCAGAATGGGGTGAATTTTGAATGGGGGCCTGGAAGATTATAAGTTCAATTTTGGACATAGGGTCATAGATAAGAGAGCTAGAAGGGACTCTGAGGCCAGTAAAGCCCACCCCTTTCATTTTGCAGATGAGAGACTGAGGCCAAGACTTCACCCAGGGTCACAGAGCTTACAAGTAGTTGAAGTAAGATTTGAACTCAAGTTTTCCTGACTCTATCATTATACCATGTTGTCTTTCATAAAACCAGCTCCTGGAGACGCTGTGTTGCATTTGAGATGTCTACATAACATTCACTTTGAAATGTCCAGAAGTTATTGGCATGAAATTAGGGTTCAGGAAAGAGATTGGTATTAGAAATATAGATGTGGAGGTATTCTGTATAGAGATGCCACTTAAGCCCTTATATGCCTGTAATTCACTCCTTCCTCATTTCTGATGCTTCAATCCTTAATTTGTTTCAAAACTCAATTCAAATACCACCTCCAATTTAAAGTCTTATCTGATTCCCCTGGAAGAATGTTTTCTGTCCAAAAGACAGAAATTAACTTGTATTTTCCCCTTTATTTTGTATGTGTTCTATATGGGCAGAGTATCTCCTCCTGTTAAACTTTTTATCTTTATATCTCCATTGTGGAGGTAGGTGCTAGAGCACAGTTTCTGATACATAATAGGAACTTAATAAATACTTGTGGTTGATGGATATTCATTTGGAGAAGGAAAGTGATTAGGTTAAGTTTGGGTGTGTGCTTCTGGGATGGAAGTGCTTTTTGGGCTAAATTTTGTATATATCTGTCTTTGTTGTGTTATTCTTTCTTTTTGGGATATGTGTTTGTGTTTTTAAAGAATGCTTTCTAAACATAAGATACGTGTATAAGGGAAACAGTGAAATAGAGCTAGGTGTTATTCATGTGACTAGTATTATCTTTGTATATAAAGTAGTCCAAAACTTACCTGTGTACATACTATTGGGATTTTGTTATGTATATTCAGGCCTCTCAGTTGGTGAAGATCAGTGCATTTTGGAGAAAGAAAATTGGGGTAAGGGGGAGGGATGGGGTATATGTGTGCATATGTGTGTGTATGTTAGCATTTGTAGGCCTCTGGGTTCATGTGCATATGCAGTTTACATCAAAGTGGAAGACACAGAATTGAAGTTTTCTAGTTCCCTTTAACTCTGTGATTATATTTCTTTGTGTCTATAAAATCTCTTCTGAAAAATAATGAGCCATAATCTTGAGCCTTTAGGGGCAGGAAGGGGAATTTACTTCCTGATTAGAGAATGTATTTCAGGTCTTTGGATTGGTCTTCCTTATATAATTATATGGGTAGTGTGGGAGTGATTTATATGCATGAGTGAATGAATGATGGGTCATGAGAGGCATGTGTGCAGATGTATGTGGTGGTATCTAGGTTTAGACACACTTGATGTGTCTCTGGGTAATGGTATATCTTGAGTATTATACAACTTAATGAACCAATGTAATGTAGAAGGGGAAAAACACAGGATTTGCACTGACTCAGGAGACTTAGTTCTTATAGGTAGCTGTTTAACTATGAATAAGCCCCTTACCCTATGTGTTGCAATTTTCCCATTTGTAAAATAGGGATAATAAAGTCTTGCTTACCAACTGCAGCAAAGTTTTTCTGAAGGTGAAGTGAGATAAAAGATCATAAAAAGATGGGGCAGCTAGGTGGTGCAGGGGATAGAGCACCAGCCCTGAAGTCAGGAGGACCTGAGTTCAAATGTGATCTCAGATACTTAACACTTAACACTTCCTACCTGTGTGACCATGAGCAAGTCACTTAACCTCAATTGCCTCAAAAGAAAAATTATGAAAAGATTTTGTAAAGTTTTAAATATTATATATATATAAGTCTAAGATTTTACTAACTTGCACATGAAGGTATGTGCCTTAGTCTGGATCTGTCCCTATCTCTGCACTCCCAGCACTAATCCTCATTCATTCCCTAAGGAAGAAAACTGCAAAATGTCCTCAAAAACTTTGCTTATATTAAATCTTTGCTTTCTTATTAATTTTCTTTCATCTTCAGTGCTTTCTTACTATCATTACCCTCTCTCCCAGTTTTAAGTACTATGTTCTTTAAGGACCAATTAAAAAGATTCTCCCATATCTTCTACAAAGCATGTTTTCAATCAGTAAATCAGCACATTAAATACTAGACACTATGGGTATACAAAGACAAAAATGAATCATTTACTTCCCTTAGGGAACATACTGTTATGCCAAGGGCCCAACAATACATTCTATGAGGAGATAAAATGTGTATACATATTAGTATAAACAAAATATGTTCAAAACAAATTTAAAAATGTAGTAAGATTTAGGTGTAACAACTCATGGATAGCCTGAGTGAAGTTAGATTGGCTGTGTGACCATACCAGTGTCACCCCTCAATAACTACTACTGGCTCATTTCCTTACTCTACGGCGATTCTAAGGCAATCAAAGGGTTATTTGCACACACACACACACACATATATATATATTTATTTATTTATTTTGCTTTGGCAATTGGGGTTAAGTGAACTTGTCCAGGGTCACACAACTAGGAAGTATTAAGTGTCTGCGGCCAAATTTGAACTCAGGTCCTCCTGACTTCATGGCTGGCGCTCTATCCACTACACCAACTAGCTGCCCCTTACTTATAAATTAATAGAAATGCATAATATCATTAATTCTGTCTGAATCTCTACCACAGTTTATAAACTGGATAAAACTCTTTTTTTCACAAGCTTTTTTCCTTTTCCCTTCCCTTCTCTTCCCTTCCTTTTCCTTTTCCTTTCCTTTCCTTCCCCCCCCTTTCCTTTCCTTTGTCCTCCTCTTCCTTTTCTCCTCTTTCTCTCTTTCCCTCTCTCATAGGCTTGCTTAAATATCAGTGCCACAGGGGCAGCTAGGTGGTGCAAAGGATAGAGCACCAGCCCTGAAGTCAGGAGGACCTGAGTTCAAATATGGTCTCAACCACTTACACTTCCTAGCTGTGTGACCCTGGGCAAGTCACTTAACCCCAATTGCCTCAGCAAAATAAATAAATATCAATGCTATTGCCTATTCAATTTATTAAGTGATCAACAAACAAAAAAAAAATAGATTTTTCAACTATATCTTCTCTGAGAAAATATGATCTGTAGCTGTTGGCTTTTCTACTGATACTGGAAACAGTCCCACCATTCAGCTCTCCCAGAAGGGCATTTTAAAGTATCTTATCAGGATGTCTTCACAGAATGAGTTCTCGAAAAATGTCTCTACAATTTTCCTCAAAAATATTGGCCAACTCAATCTTTCAGGAAAGATCTTCTCTTTTAGTAACTCACAGATTCTCTCAGACATAAGTTAACTCTAAATGATACTTAAACTGTAACTCCCCAACAAGATCCTATTTCCCATTGTAACAATATCCAAAGTGTCTAACTAAATTAGAATTACATGGGTAAATTATCTGGGAAAATCAAGAAAGGAGTCATATAGGAAGTAGTATTTGAGCAGAACTTTGAAGGAAGATAAGAATTCTAAGACATGTGGGAGAAGGATTCATTTCAGGCATGGGGACAGTTAGTATAAAGACAGAGATGGAAGATGATAACTTGTGTGAGAAACAAAGAGAGCAGGTTTAGCTGGATTGTAAGTGCATGGCATGGAGTAATAAGGTTTACTTGAAAAGTAGGACCGAGCCAAGTTTGCAGAGCTTTGGAGCCTCTGCCAACAATATGTCCCGATTTCCTCACCTTCTTTTAGTCTTAATCCTACCCTTCAAGTTCTAATTTTAGTATCATCTCTTCCACAAAACTTTGACTACTTCCAGTCTTCATATTTGTATTTTCAGAATATTAATGGTACCCTGAGCACAAAAGGTGTTCAGTAGATATTTGTTCATGGTAAGGAAGATAAGTAGGTACCAAACAACAGCTGCCCTCATGAGGAAAAGTGGTAAATAGAATCAAGTTGAGCTGGCTTGAAGTTGGCAGTTTATCCTACCCCTCTATGCACATAGCTCCACAAAGGTTCTGTACCAAATCTTCCCAGGTGGCTCCAGGATGAATACCCTTCTAGTTTTGCAGTATTTTCACCTCTGCTTCCTTTGAAATTCACTAATCTTAGTTATCCCTTTGAGACACTTCACTCTATGTCTTATAAGGCACTGCTAAATTCTGGTGAAACTAGCAAAATGGTGGCATACCATGATAAGAATATTAGTTTATTTTCTCCTTTACAAAATGGCTATAATACTTAAACTGCCTATTGCAAGGAGAAAGTTATTTGTAAAGTACTATATCATAGCACTTAGATACCATCTAGTCATATTCCTATCATTTTACAGATAAGGAAACTAAGGCTCAGAAAGACACAGTGACTTGACTCAAGGTCACATGGACCAGCATTTGAGCTAAATGACAGCAATTATTTTAATGCCTTTTGTTATTGGTTTTCTCTCATATACCTTACTTGGGAAAAGTGGAGATAGAAAAGTGGAGATTATTTTTTTCAGGGAAAGGGCTAAAGAAACTTGAAATATTGAAAGCTATAGATAATACAAAGCCACTTTTAAGCCAATATCATTCCATATATTGCATTCCACTACCAGTTCTACATCTCCCTGTTCCTACCTCCTCTCTCCAGCTTTTTACCTAGAGTTGGTCAGAGAGTAGTTAAAATTCCCTCTTCCTCATGCAATTTCCTCTGGTGGAGAATCAAGAAACAGGCTAGTAGGCATTGATATTAGATGATAGAGGAGGAAAGCCCAAGTAGAAAATGATTAATCACAGATTCATATGATAAGTGAAGTTGAAGAAACTCAGATTCTTAGTAGATTTAGAGCTGGAAGAAAATTTAAAGGTCATTAGTCTAATCTCTTTTATAAATGAAAAAGTTGAGCCCCAGAGAGTGGAGGTAATTTGTTCAAGGTCACACAGCAAGTTAGTGGCAGAGCAAGGATTAATGCCAATATACTTTTATAGGGCTTAAACAATTTGGAAGCCCCCCAAATTACTAAAGTCTGCATATCTTTTGAAACATCTATATCACTACTATGCTTATACCACAAAAACATTAAAGAGGAAAAATAAATATATAAAAACATTTACAGTAGCTCTCTTCATGGTAGCCAATTACTTGGAAATTAAAAGAATGTGTACCAAGGGGGCATATCTAAATAGTTGTATTGAATTGGGTATGAATGTAATAGAATATTTATTGTGCTGTATGAAATGGTGAAATGAACAATTTTAGAGGAAAATGTAAAGATCTCTATGAATGCAGAGTGAAGGAAGAAGAACCAGGAGAAAAATTTATATGATGATAATATTGTTCTTTGAAAGAATTTAGAACTCTGATCAATGAAAAGCAGTGATGAACTATGAGGCCAAAAAGAATTAAGATAAAACAGAATGCTCACCTGAGAGAGAGGTCATGAATTTAAATGTAGAAAAAGGCATGCATTTTCAAACATGGCTAATGTAAGACTTTGTTTTGATAAATTGTATAGCTTTTTATTCTTTAAATTTATATTCTTTCTTATTCTGGAGATTTTTTTTTAAATGTTCACTTGGGGATAGTAGGAGAAACAGATTAAAGTTATAAAATTATCACTTATTGAAAAATTAAAAAAAACATTTTTAAAAGCAGGAAAAATATGCAGAGCTCTTAAGATTAAGCTGACATTTTCATAACCACACTGAAAGATAGAACACAAGACCCCATTGCATTTATTTTTTTTCTTATGAGAATACATTTTATATGGCAGAGCAAATTGCATTCTTGATGCTCTACTCCAAAAATTGTCTTTCATGTATGTATTAAGATGATGCAAGATCACAAGATAGATGAAACAGAGATGAATGTTCCTTTGATTATATGGGTCATACAATCAAGAGATAAAGCAGGAAAATGTATGCTTGCTGAAGTTGTTTGCCAGTTGTGGAAGATATCCTGGGAAGAGTTCAAATGGAAGAGGAGGGATTCCTTATATATGGTAAGGTCCTCCAGACGTTCTTGTTTACAAATGACATTTACTGATTGTACATGTACATGTACATGTCCCAAAATACTAGAAAGCTTTCCATTGAGATTTAAAGATTCAAAAGAGTTTTACTTAACAAACTATATAAGAAAAGCCAAGTGGGTGAAAAATACCTATTTATGCATGCTATGTACTTGAATTATATTCAGTTAGTCCTTCAGTTCATATATCTCAGAGAAACAGTGCAACATCGAGTAGTCACCAGTAAACTTGTATTATTAAGCAACTTCTATTTGCCAGGTATTGTGCTGAGTATTTGGAATACAAATTAAAACAAAAGCAGCCCCTGTTTTCAGGGACCTTGTATTCTAATGGGGGAATTGAAAGTTGAGAATAAGTTGAAACAATTTTTTAATACTTCCAAATTGCTCATTAAATCATGGCTTTTTTAAGACCAGTGTTTTTCTAGTGATGATATATGGCTGTAAATAATGGGAACTCTCTGAAGAATCAAAATTTGAGTTCACCTTAAGATCAGTGAAGAGATACATGGTGAGATAAGTAGGCTATTTAATATTATCAGCAATGACTTGTGCACAAGAAATGTAAAATTATTAAATATGTGATGGGGGAAAAAGGAGTGGGACAGTCATGGAATGACTGAGGAATTATAAACAGGAAGCCTAATGCTACACTGGTAATTATGGAAGGTTGAAAGACTGAATACTTCCAATATATTGCATAGGTCTTTTGTGGTAAATTTACATGAACTACATGGACCAGAATCAAACAGTGAAAAAACATGGATGAGTTGTATTCTATACCTCTGGAGGGGAGTATCTACCTTGATGAGGTCCCAGACACATTGAAGAATTTGAGACCTATTAATTGCTTTCCTCTTGACTACTCTGCCTGATAGATGGTGCAAGTATTTTACAGGTGAAGAAAATTAGGCTTAGGCCCACAAAAACTCAGTTTGCCCAAAGATAGGAAGAGTGGTATCCCTGTCCCATTAACACGTTACATACCTATCAAGATATGTGAAGATGGGGCAGCTAGATGGCGTAGTGGATAGAGCACCAGCCCTGAAGTCAGGAGTACCTGAGTTCAAATCTGGTCTCAGACACTTAACATTCCCCAGCTGTGTGGCCCTGGGCGAATCCCTTAACCCTAATTGCCCCAGCAAAAAGCAAAAAATAAAATATGTGAAGATGATGATGGCTATTTATAATAAGGTAGAAATGTGGGTAATACCTTCTTTCAAAGGAATATAGAGAAGATATACTTGAATAAGCACTCACACACACACACACATTCTCTTTGTGTGTGAGTGAAAGGATGGAAAACTTCCCCTATTGTATTTAGATTTAGACTTGGGTTTTAGTTATGGCTCTAACATGTACCAGATCTGTGACCTTGGCCAAATCATTTAATTTACCCGACTGTTAGTTTCCTAATCTGTAAAAGGGGGATAATAACGTACTACCTGTCTCGCAGAGTTGTTAGTGAAGGTCAAATGGAACATTTGTAACATTGTAACATAAAAATATCCAAGTCAATATAGCATATATTCAGTAAACATTTTTAAAGCATGTAATGTGTAGAGCTTAAGCTATTCTAAGCACTAAGAGAGATATAAAGGTAGATAATATACAATCTTTGCCTACAAGGATATTATAATCTAATACTGATATACCTAAATGCCTCTGTCTCTAGCTGCTCCTCTACTGATATAGGGATGTCTTGTTCTTTCACTCCATCTCTTTCTTTCTCTTTTTCCCATCTAAAAGTGATGTTTCTCTGGAAAGTTATATGTTTTTGCAGGGAAGACTAGGCTGTTCTTGAGAAGATGTATATGTATGTGTATGTATATATACGTTCATATGTTTTGTAAGGAGTTTCTAATTTTTAATATTTAATTTAACAAATGTACAAAAAGCTGCAAGCCATTCAGGAAGTGTCATAAGTATGTAAGATGGTATGTACATAAGAGAAGTTGTGTATGAGGATATCTAAAAGACCTCCAAAAAATATTTGTATAAAGGTGTTATGCATTAGTGAGAGAAAGAAAGCAAGCTCTGGACTGAATTCTGTCCCAGAATTTAACCACTTAGTAGGTATTTGATCTTCGGCCTCATTTTGATTATATGTAAAATGGACATAATAACCCTCCTTGTGAGTATTGAATAAGATCATTTATATGAAAACATTTTCCATACTAAGTGTTATAGCATGTAGGGGATCATTATGTTTTAAGTTTATGTGGTGCCCTAAGTTTTACAGTCCTTTGACATTATTTCATGGGATCTTGATGTAGTAAGGGAGGGTATTCTTTCATTTTGTATATCAACGTCATATAACTTTATCAAATGGAAAGTTAAAATTACTGTCAAAGGATCTTGGTGCAGGATCTTTAGTGTGGACTTAGAGACTCATTTAACCATTTTAGGCTCCAGAGTTGTCATTTGTAAATAGGAATGATGTTTTGCACTACCCACCTCTCAGTTGTTTTAAGCAAGCACTGCAAAACTTATAGCACTATGTAAACACATTAATGTTATAAGTGACAGATCCAAGATTAGAATTTCTACTTTGATGTTCCTCCACTATATGTTTACGAAATAGAGAGTATATGGACTTGGCATGTGTGTGAAATCTACCAGAGTTCTTGATAGTGGAGTAAGAACCACGCTTATATCAGCCTTGAAATTGTACCTTTGGGAAGAGTAGAGAATAACTAGTGACCTAAACTAAAATTTAATGATTGGCCTATTATGAAAGTCTTTGTGGTGGAAAAAGCTTCTAGCTTTGTAGACTATGGTTGTGGCCATAAGGTTTAAATCTCCTCATAACTGAGTATTGAGAAACATTAGCCAAATTGAAACCTGGAACCATAAAATTCTAGAACTAAAAGATACCTATGGAAAAGATTATCCATCTTTGATGTTTAAAGAAACCTGTTATATGAAAGGCAACATACAGATCTCACATTTTCTTTAATACCTGGTTAGCATTATGTAAATCAAATTACCAATCCAGTGAGGCTGTCTAAAGGCGTATTAACAAATTTGGGCTGTGTAGGTGAATCATTATAGGGCAGTGAGATGGTAATAAGTGAATTAATTGACTAGACTTCTTTAGGCCAATAATTTTGCAGAATGCAAATGAACTGTCTTCTTTGGATTAATAATGGGACTCTGCAAATTAATTGTCTTATTTCTTGGAGCCAGTAAAACTGTGCTATGCTAATGACCTGGCTGGGGCTCTTTGTAGAAATGAAAGTTTGTAGATGAAGCAGCCAGGCTACTTTGACCATCCCTACCCCTCACCCATTCTGTAGCTTCTGCCCTTTCATTCTCTGCTTCCCTGCCATCTTTCATAAGATTCCATTGATTTCTCCTCTGTTTATTTCTCCACAGAAAATTGAGACCAGGCTGAAGGAACTACCCCCTTCACTCCATGTTGACCTCTCCCTCAGGTAAAGGCTATGATGGGGGAGTTTCAAGACAAGGAAGTGGGCACATGATCCTGGTATAAGACCTAGAATTTGGATAGAGAATTGATGTAGGCAAGGAACACTGTGCCAAATGGTCAAATGAGTATTTTGTCTAAGGATTAGAGTTATACAAAATGAAGGTCATTGAAACTTCTTATTCCTGTCACCCAATAATCTCAGGTATTCAGATTTTCCTTTGTCCTCTGACTTTTGATTGTCATTGCCCCCATTGACCCTCATCCCTTGTGACTTTATGAACTCTTGACTATTTCAACTACTTAGCCTCTCTAAACCCTCTCTTTCTGACCAACATCCTAATAACTGGCCTTTGAATAGTTCAGATTATGATTATAAATTTAAAGAATACTGGATTTGTCAGACATCCCAAGTTCAGATTCTGTTTTTGCTACTTGCTAATTGTGTGATCCCGGGCAAACTATTTAACCTCTTTGAGCTTCTCTGTAAGATAAGGGGGTTAGACTAGATCTCTAAGTACTTATTTCAGCTCCAAATCCTAAAATCCATATTTCTCCTGCATTTTAACCTTTGACTTTCATCTAACCATCAGCCTGTCTACTTTGGTTTCTTGGAACCCCCCAGTGTTGGACCTTTGATTCTTCACTTTCGACCAGATGCTTCAGGGAACTTCCCCCTCCCCCATTTGCCCTTTGATCCACAACATTTGACCCTTCCCAATTTATTTCTCCATTAATTTTCACCTTTCTCCCTTCTTGACATTTAATTTCCCTAGTTGATGACAATTGATTGCTATCTCCTTACCCTTGGCTCCATTCCTGGATCCCCTGGTATCCTATCCCTCTCTGGTTTAACTCATCCTCTCACCCATTTGTCCTCAAACCTTCTGGACAGCTTCCTTCCACCCTAGATTGAATCTTCTTTGCCCTTCCCTCTTCCCTCTGCAGGCTGGCACCATGCCCCCTCCTGCAGAGGTGACAGACCCGTCCCATGCCCCAGCTGTGCTGCACCAACTCAATGAACAGCGTCTCCGTGGCCTCTTCTGTGACGTCACCCTCATTGCTGGAGACACCAAATTCCCTGCTCATCGAAGTGTCCTGGCTGCCTCCAGCCCCTTCTTCAGAGAGGCCTTGCTAGCTCAAGCCCCATCACCACTGCCACCTGTGACAAGGGACTCTACCCCAAACCCTTCTGCTTCTTCTGCTTCCTCCTCCTCTTCCTCTTCCTCCTCCTCTTCCTCTTCTTCCTCCTCTTCCTTTTCCTCCTCTTCTTCTTCTTCCTCCTCCTCTCCACCTCCACCATCCTCCTCCCCTACAGCTTCACATCCACCCCGGGTTCTAGAATTGCCAGGAGTCCCAGCAGCCGCCTTCTCTGACGTCCTCAATTTCATCTACAGTGCCCGACTGGCGCTGCCTGGAGGTGGTGGGGACGGGGCAGCTATGGCTGAAATTGGGGCTTTGGGACGGCGCCTGGGGATCTCACGACTTCAGGGTCTCAGTGAAAATGGGGATGCTTGGGTTCCTCCTGTTCCACCACTCCCAGTTCCACCTGAGATTGATAGTTTTGCCACTAGGCCTTCGAAGGAGTGGCAGGGGAGTGGAAGTGAAGTCCCTACATCTCAGACTTCCCTTCCCCGGCGGTCTCTTCCCTGCCCTCGCTGTGGGAAAAATTTTATCCATGCTAAAAGGCTGCAGACACATGAGGCCCAGTGTAGGCGAGGGACAGGGGCCCGGGGAACAGCAGGTGAGCAAGGGGATGGAGGCTCCCAGGAAGAGAACCCAGAAACAATCCGAAATTCATCTGCTTCCCCCAGCACAAGTTTTCGAGGGGGTCCAGAGCATGTGGTGAAGATGGTGGGTGGTCATGTGCTGTATGTCTGTGGGGCTTGTGAACGTTCCTATGTGACACTCTCAAGTCTGAAGCGGCATAGTAATGTGCACTCATGGAGGAGGAAATACCCCTGTCGCTACTGTGAAAAGGTGTTTGCCCTGGCTGAATACCGGACCAAGCATGAGGTGTGGCACACAGGTGAACGGAGGTAAGTTACCTGGGACCTCAGATCTTGGGGGTAGGAGCTAGGGAAAGGAAACCTGAAGCTGAATCTATATTTCTACATCCAGGACAGAGGCTCAGCCTATATAACCCTGAGATTACCTTCTAGCCCAGAGGTTATGGTTCTCTAAACAGGAATTCTGAGGTCCTGGGGGTCTGTCTATTTTTCAAAGAGAGCCTTGTTTGTAGTTAGAGGACCTGGATTTAAAGCCTTAGGGTTGTGTGTGTGTATTTTACAAAATGAAAGGATTGGGCATAAACAGTCTTCAAGGTCCCTTCTGATTTTAGAATCTGATACCCCTGTTGAGATAATGTTCTAGACAGTTAGAAGTATGCTCAGACAAAAAACGAAATCTGAAATCCTAACCTCTAGGGTTGAATGACCCCTACATGACCTGAACCTATTTTCCACGTAACACTGTTTCCTATTGACCTGTTGCCTCTGTCTAGGTACCAGTGCATCTTCTGCTGGGAGACATTTGTCACCTATTACAACTTGAAGACTCACCAGCGAGCTTTCCATGGTATCAGCCCAGGCCTCTTGGCCAGTGAGAAGACCCCTAATGGTGGCTACAAACCCAAGCTGAATACTCTCAAACTCTACCGCCTTCTTCCTATGCGGTCTGCCAAGCGACCCTACAAGACTTATAGCCAAGGGGCACCCTCTACCCCTGCTTCTGCCCCTTTGTCACCAGAACCCACTCCATCTGCCTCGGCCATCCCCCCCCTCCTCCCTACAACACCCCCCCCCACCACCTGTCCTTCCTCCACCCCCCACCCCTGCCCCCCCACCTTCTGTCATTGCCTTTGCCCACCCAGCCCCTTCAGTTATTGTACATGGGGGCAGCAGCACAGGAAGTAGCACGACTGGCACAACTGGAGCTCAGGCTGCCTCAGTGATTGCCTACACAGCTCCACCCAGGCCTCCTAAGAAACGTGAATACCCTCCCCCTCCACCCCAGCCAGCAGTTGCAGTGGTCACGGCAACACCATCCACCCCAGCCACAACCACACCAGGGGCCACTGCAGAAGAGAACAAGGGTAGGAGCCTCCGGGCAGGAAAGACTTTGACATACACAGCCAAACCAGCTGGTGGGGGGGGGATGGGGCCTTCTGGGGGGCTCAACTGGGGTGGAGACTCTTCCCAACCCCAACCTCACCCCCCACTGTGCCAGATCACAGTTCGAATAGGTGAGGAAGCTATTGTCACTCGAAGAATTTCTGAAACAGACCTCCACCCTGGAGAAGTTAGTGGCCTTGAAGAAGGAGAGGACAGTGAAGAGGAGGAAGAGGAGGAGGAAGAGGAGGAAGAGGAAGAAGAGACGGAGGCCAGGAGTGAGGACCAACTCTGGCGGCCATACTATTCCTACAAACCTAAACGAAAATTGGTTGGCACTGTTGGGGGGAGTAGTGGAACTAGCAGCAGTAGTGGGACCTCCAAATGCCGCCGTTCTCGATGGAGAAGGAAGTTTGAGAGACGATCCTGGGAAGAGTCCAGATCTACTGAAAACCCCTCTGCACAGACCAGCAATGAGTGGAAACATCAGTGTGGAGACTGTGGCAAAGCTTTCTCAGCCCTAAGGAAGCTGCACAAACATCAGGAAGCCCATAGTAATGGGGGTACCCAGGGACCCCGGGCTGGCCGGAAGCCTTTGACCCGTTTTGCCTGTTCCCATTGTTCAAAGGTGTGTAAGACAGCAGCTGCCCTGAGCCGCCACGGGCAGAGGCATACTGGGGAGCAGCCAGGGGGTACCCCTACACCTGTTATTGCCTATTCCAAGAGCAGTGGAGGAAGTGAGACTAGATCAGGCCTGGGATTAGGTGGCAGTGAGGTGAAGGAAGAGGCCCCCCAGGAAATGCAGGTGTCATCATCCAGTGGTGAGGCTGGTGGAGGAGGGGGAATTGGTGGGGGGGGGGCTGAGGCTGCCTCTCTCCAGGATCCTGTTATCTCAGGAGGGGAGGAACTCCCAGCAGTGGGAGATGGGAGCTATCCTCCAGTGCAAGAGTTTCCCTTGGCCCTGGTTGAAGATAAGCAGGAAGTTTCAGGTGGGGGGGAGAAGACTGGAGCTGAGGGATTGATTGGGGAGGGTGTAGAAAGGACTGCACCTGCCAAAGTCACTTTCTACCCTGAACCCTACCCACTGGTGTATGGCCCTCAACTCCTGGCTGCCTACCCTTACAACTTTAGTAACCTTGCTGCACTCCCAGTTGCCCTCAACATGGTTCTGCCTGACGAGAAGGGGGGTGGTGCCCTCCCCTTCCTACCTGGGGTTTTCAGCTATGCTGTGAATCCTCGGGCAGTACCCCCCACACCTCCTCTTCCTCAGTCAATGCCTTCACCAGTCCCCCCCAAGGGAGATGGGGGTGGAGAAGGAATTGAGAGGGCCCAAAAGGGAGATGTGGGGTGAACTCATTACTTGGTTAGTCCCTTCCACCAGAAACCACCCTTGCTTTCTACCTACCCTCTTTCCTCCTGCTCCTGGCCCACTGTCCCTAGTCTGTTCCCCAAGTCCCCTGGAGATCTCTAGTAGCCTCTGTGCTATAACTGCTAATGTGAGAGGAATGCAGGGAAAAAGATTCTTGAGATCTCTTGGGTTGAAGCTGATTTGGGGCTTATAGCAATTTTCCCATTTCAAGGGAGGTGATGATGGGTCTCACCACCTCTTTTCCTTTTCTCCAAAGCTCTCCCCCCCCACCTGCTTCACCATATCAGCCCAGGGTGGTCCCTATGGGAAGGGTATCTTGCTGTATTAATGTAGTTACCCAGATCCCTAGCTCCTGGAGTGACATAGATACATGTGTGTACATACACATACGTGTATGTGTGCGTGTGTGTGCACACATATATTCCCCCTCAGAAATGCCACTTGTGGTTTCTAGATCTAGGGGGAATATCACCTCTTACCTTGTAACCTACTTTCCTTCTATTGTTTCCTTCCTGCACTCCCAAGCCCCCCCCCACACACACACAAAAAAAAAACCCACAAAAAACTTTTCCCTACCACATTCCATAGTACCTCTCCCCTCCCCGCTCAGTACAACTGACAGGGTAGTGTGGCTCAATGCCAGAACCATTGTAATACCCATCATCTGCACACCTAGGGACCTTCTGAAAGAACTCCTGTGCTGCTGGGGAATGTTTTCTCCCTATCCAGAGCAATATGTTCTGTCCCCCAAATTCAATGTTGGTCATTCCTAGACTCAAGTGAAAAGAATGGGTTGCTAGTTGGGCCATATAGGAGGCTCTTTCTTTGCTCAGCCAGATTTGGGGTGGGGTGGGGAATAATAGAAATCACTTCCATTTTTTTTTTTTTTTTGGTGATGGTGGTTTCACCCAGACCAGAACAAATAACGAGGAAAACGATTGGAATTGTGGCTGGGTATGGGAGGTACTAAAATTTGCACATGCCCTCCCGCCCTTTCAACTCCATTTCTCCTGTTATATCCACAAACACCGATATGGATCCAAGTGGAACTGTCTTATTTCCCAGGTTGTCTATTAAAGCACCCCCAATTCCACTCTTCAGGAGATCCCTTTCCATCCAAAAAGAGCACCTTACCCTTAAGGGATGGGGAACAAGGGACCTCCAAGTAGTCCCCAAACTTCTAATTTGCACTAGTGATACCCCATTTAAGGGTGCCCTATTCCCTCCCAGTAAGGAAAATGGGTACTATTTCCCAATCCCTTAAACCCATGAAAAATAATCTAATCTCATCTCCATGCTGGGGAACTGGAGCTAAAACCCTATTTCTATTCAACTTCTCAAATTGAGCTTCCCCCCTGTCCAAGATTAGGTGAAAATTAACTTTCCCTACCCATGTCTAAATGAAAACACAAAAACAAGGATAGTCAAGTAGGGGAGTAAGTTTGATGGATGTGAAGTAATTTGAAAAAAGCAAAAGCTGCTTTCTATTTAAAATGACAAGACTTTCTCCCAACCACCAATAATGGGTCAGGGGTCAAGATAATAGTCCTCAGCATGCTCAACTGCTGAAGTCAAAGTAATGATTCCTAGAGGCAGGTAGATTTGGAGTATGGGGATTCTTTCCCCAGTTCCCAAAATGTTATTTCCCTACAAACAAAATGATCAAGGGCATTGGGGTAGAAGAGAAGGGCTGCCTCACTCCCTGTACATTAAGGAGTATCATTCCTCTCTGTCCTCCCTTTCTCTTTGCACTTTTTTTTTGGTCTTGAGCAAAATCCAAGTAGTTTCCTACTGAATGTACCAAGTCCCAATGTTTAAGGAAAAAACAAAAAATACAGCAAAACATTCCCCCTTCCCCCCCAAAAAGATCTTGTCTTTGGCACTTTAGAGAAAAACTGTGGGAAAATACATAATAAATAAATATATATATATATCTACACACAAATATACATATGTGTATGTATATACATGTATGTGTGTATATATAAGTATATACAGGAATTACAAAAAAGACTGAAGAATGCCTGGAGGCAGAGAGGAGATGCACTAAGGGCCTCTCCCTCCCCTCCATACCTTTATATTTACCCTTCTCCAGGTAGAGGAGGGGAGAAAAAAGAGAAGAGTTAGGGACTCTTAAAAAAAGTGATCAGATAACTTTTATTTCAAAATAGATTGACATTCCAAACACAGAGATTCTGGAAGAATTAAAAGTCCAAGAATTTAAAGGTTTGGCAATGTTACTATTTGAGAAAATCCAAGATTCTAGGATTTTTGAAACTGACTAAATTAATATAGGAAATTGGAAGGGTTTTTCTTTAGAATGAGGCATCTTGCAATTGTGGAAATACCAGATATTGGAAATTTTAGATTGAAAATGATTGTGATCCCTGTTGTGCCAAGCCCTTTCACTCCCTCACTGAGAGGGAAGCCATTGTAGTGAAGAGGAGGAAGGCTTCTGGATCAGTGCTTTGAAGAGAAAGGAAAGATTTAAGATAATACAAACTTTTTAGCTTTATATTTTTAAGGAAACAGACTTAGAAAAACTGATTATATTTATCTTTCCACATCTGTGTGTGTCCAATTCTCTATACCTTCTAGGTCAATAAACTGAGACAAAATGGATTGTACTCTGCATTAGGGATGCCTCTTGCACTTATTTCCATTGGAAGGGATGAAGGGGACTGGATTTTAGAGATTTACAGGGGAAGATGGAAGCTGCCACACCTCCCACTAAATTCTGAGTTACATGGAAATGGAAAACTGATAACTCTGTGAGAATGCTTCCCCATACCATTTCCTTCCTAGGGGATTGTGGGGCCCATCCCCATGCAGGTCCTTCACTCCTAGATCTTGAGTAAATTACTGACTGCAGCAAGTCCTAGCTGAGTCTGAAGAGTGGTTCTGGAATGGAATTAAAAGCACCCTCTTCCAATTCTCTGGACTTCCCTTATACCTCTGTAATCTAACTTTAGTATTTGGATTATCCTCTCACTTTTAAAGAAAAGAGAAATATATCAGGTTCACTTTCCCCTAACCTGAGAATCCTCCCTGTTCTCTCTCTCCCCTGCTTCTCCCTGTTTGATTTTCTCTGTTTCTCCCTACTTCTCACCTTATTCTGTACAAATGTCCCTCATCCTGGCCTCAGAAATGAGACTGAAAAAGGCTTAGGATTCCCTTCTAATTTCTGATTTTTGTCACCAAGCCTCTTGTATGATCTAGTGTCACCTAACCTGAGTCCATGTAAATAGAGAATTCGAACCTAGGAAAAGCTTTCAAGAACGAAAAGACTAAGCCAATGGTGGCAGATTTTCAGGCATAGCTAGATGTAATAAAATTTTGTATGCTACTCTAAAACTCATCTGGCAAGTAGGTACTTGCTTAAATCCCTCTTTCCCAAAGCGGCCTACCTTGGAAAAATTAAAAGTTTCATTTGTCTTATAATATACAACAAACATTTATTAAGCACATACTGTATGCAGAAAGTCTGGAATTGGGCTGGGAGCACATGAGATTTTTTTTTTGCCTATATTTTTTCCAATTATTATGTAAAGATAGTTTTCAACATTTACTTTTATAAGATTTTGACTTCCAAATTTTTCTCCCTTTCTGTCCTCCCCTCTCCCCAAGGCAACTCTAAATGGCAATCTGATAAGCGTATACATTGCAATCGACATCCCTTTTTTAAAAGGAAAAAAAAAATTAAAAACCGGGGCACTTCCCAGTAAGAGTTTTAAATTGGAATTTTATCACGACAAAGGAAACAGAGAAGGAAGACAATCTAGGTACTGCGTTTCTGCGGAAGATTCCACATCAGCTACTCTTGGGGCTCAGGAGAAACTTTAGGGGAAAGGGTCGGAAGGGGGTAGGTGGTAGGAAGCATCCAGGAAAATAATGAGTGTCCCCACGCTGGTGAAAATGATGAAAGTCCACAAGAAGAGTCGGTCCACCACCATAGCCACATATTGCCAATCCTCCTTCAACTGGGGAAAGGGGGGGAGGGGAGAACAAGAAAAGTCAACCAGGACTCTGACCTAGGTTACCAACTCCGGTCATCCAACTTCCTCCTCAGTCACCTACAATTACAATTCAGCCCCCGGGAGAGGGCGGGACCTCGGGTCCAGCTGAGGACGAATCCAAAGCCGGCCGCGTGACCTAGCTAGGGGAGGGGGGCGCGGAAAAAAATCCAGGGATTGAGAGCTCACAGGAACTTTAGAGGTCAACGCCAAATCTATCTATTTACGGATGGAAACTCAGAGGAACAGAGAAGTTAAAGACTTAGCTTAGGTCATACTGCTAGTAAATATCTAAGCGCAGAATTTGCGCCCAGGACTTTCTAGCTCCAATTTCCCTACCTCAGATTGTAAGGAGCTAAAACCAACGAAATACGGCATCCCCTGCCCCCTCCCCCTTTTCTTTCCTCCCAGACGTACGTCTTCATAGTCTTCTCGATCCTGTAACTGACGAGCGATGTAGCTTATGGAGGTCACAACGTCCCGCAGTTCCGGGGGCAGCTTTCGACTCTCACTTGGAGCCCCGTTGATAAAACGCCGAAGGTCGGGAGGGGAGAGCTCGGGTTGAAACCTGGAGATGTGGGAGTGTGTATAGTTAATTTGGACAGCTGCCCCAAACCCAGTTCCTAAGGAAGTTTCCTAGCCCTTGTCACACCTGTGGATTTTAGAGAAATCTCCTGGAGGCTTCCTGATGAAATATTCATCTGTGGCTTGATCCCATCCGCTGACTTGAGAATCCCTAAGCGCCAGGACTGGAGGTTCCGGCTTCATTGTTCTCTCTACCTTGGGCCTCTTCAGACCCAAATACCAGGGGAGTTTGTGGATGAAGATCTGGAAAGGGATAGAGGCTGAGAATATTCCATTGCAACCCATTCCAAGCTGTTTTCTGTACTTTGAAGACAAAAAATAGATTCATGGGGTGGAGGGAGAGGAACGGAAGGAGCAGTAGGACTCCCTCTTTTCACATCTTGCTTTTTAAAATTTACTCCCCTAAAGCCCATTTCCAAATCTTCTCTTATCAGATCCTATATTTAAAACTGAAGAACCCTCAAATGTTAGTTAATCCAACCCATCACTTTGCAGATGAAGAACTGGAATTTATATAATAGTTACACGGGTAGTTTGTGACAAGAAGTGTAATCTGAACCCAGATCGATGCTTTTTCCACTACATCCAGCTGTTTTTCTTTAAATTTCTTATGCCACATGTTTTAACTCCCCCATCCATCCATTTATTTTCTAACATGCTATAGAATGTAAGCCACTTAAAAATAGGAGTTATTTCATTCTCTACATCTAGACACAGACACTCTGTGCTTAACACAGAGATGCTTAATAAATGGATTGCTGATTGATTATAAACTCCTTGGGAGCAGGGATTGTGTCATTTAAAAAATCTTAGTTCCTCCGTTGCCTAACAGAAGGCATAAAAATGATTACTTGTTTGGATGCTGGATTGATGCCCTCCCACCCTTACTATCTTGCATGGCTTCACACAAATTGAGGAGGAGGTTGGCTAAATTCTAAGGATGGAACTTTTTGTCTCTGAGGAAGAGTTCCTTTTACCTGATGAACCCAGAGGGGCATTTGGTGGGTGTGAGGGGACCGGTGATGCAGGTTGAGGACAACAACACTGAGTATGACTGAGAAGGTGACCAGAATCATTGTGAACATGAGGTACTTGACAATGATAGGAACAGCCAAGGATGTCTCAGGAACCTTACTGGCCAGCAGCAGCAGGAAAACCGTCAAAGTCAGCAAGGCAAAGATTGAGAGTGTCATCTTCTCCCCTAGTTTGTAAGTGGGAGATGGAATCAATTTAATTGGGTTAGGCCACTCCATCCCAAGGAAATTGTGTAATTTTCCAGAAGGAAAGTAGAATTTTTCATATAAAAGAACTCAAAAGTTTTGGCTCTCCCTTCTCTTTCCTAGGCTAAGGATGCTAATGAAGGGGGTTTTGAGAGAGCTGGGAGGAAGAAAGCAACATTGGTCTCACAGGGAATATGAGAGCTGTGGAGTCCTGTAGTAAGGCCCAAATGATGGTAGTGTGGTAGAGAGGCATTGGGACATTCAAAGTGGGAGAAGCTGACCCAGTGGGAAGGAAAACAGTATTTGTGGGCTGGATTTAGTTGTTTGGATTATAGAAAGGGGATCCTTGAACAGGCTTGAGAGAGAAAGGCTGAATTGGGGAAAGAGGAGAATCTGGATGCAACAGCTGGCAAAATGACCACAAATACTCTTTTCTATCCTTCTCTTCCTCCCAACTCCTAGATTCCTCTTACCGGCATCTGGGGGTAGATAGAAGACAAAAATGGCAAGGAGAGTAATGAGTACACAGGGAATTATGACATTGACCAGGTAAAAGAGTGGCTTCCGTCGGATGATGAGGTAGAAGGTGACATCCTGGTACTCTCCTTCCTTCCCTCCTTGTCCCTCTCCTGAGGGGCCATTCAGTCTTGAAGATTTGTGAATTATTTCCCACTGGCCATTCTCTGGAGAAGGGAGTAGGCAAAGATGTATCAGTGACAACTGTTTTATTGTGTGATAACTTCATAACATGTGTTCTAGATTTCTCCCACCAACATGTATGTTGTTTCATTTAAATAGGAAAATCGTATCTGTACCATATGGGTACTTCATATGGGCCATGCACATGCATATATGGTATATGTATCCAGTGCATGTACCACTGTATCCCTCCCTAATTATCTGTGCTAAGCACAAACCAATGAAATTTCCCTCATGGATGTAGATCTCGCTCCTCTGCTGTCCATCCAGACCAAGCCCCGGGCTTAGGCTGAGCTCAGAGCTGTCATAACTATAAGAACTGAAGACCATAGTGCAATTCTGCCAATCGAAGGGGAAGTAGGTGACCTGAAGGGTGAGGGAAGAAGCATCAAAGAGATATTCCCCAGCTACTGGTCAGGGTGAAGTTGCTAAGATAGGTGGTTGGGTCACTGAGACTAGAGGCCACCAGGAAGGGTCACTTGGAAGAAGAGAAGTAAAGCACTAGGGAAAATCCCTGGGAGTGTCATTGGGAGGGACTGGGAGCTTGATTACTGAAGGACTGAGAATCATTGGAGATGGCCCTTGAGAAAGGGTTGAAGTTAGTAGGGGGAAACTAGGAATTGATGGGGAGGGTCACTTGGAAGGGATTGGAGATTTATTACTGAATCATTGTTCAACCCGGTGAAGAAGGGGCCAGAGGTCAAAAACCTGGATGCTACAGCTGCTTCGGTAAATGGCAGGGGGCAGCCAGTGCACGGAGCCATCTGAGGTCACCAACACATGAATGTTTAGAGCCACATCGAAGTTTCCATCATTGCTGAGGGATAAGACCAGATCAAGCAGGTATGTTTTTACAGTCTTTACCCTGGGACCCTCCCACCTGCCCTGTCCCTTGGGATCCCATTCCCTCACCTCCCAGTGATCATGTCACCCTCCCCTTCTCCCCCACCCCTTTCTTCTACTTGTTCATGAGCACTATATCTGGGAGCCACACGGAATCCGATGCAATTCTCAACGACTCTATTCCTTCGTGTTCTGCAGGGTTCCATCGTAGTCTGTAATCAGTCCATACCTAGAGATGGGGAGCATGATGACTTAGCGTTTGTTGGGGGATCAATTTATGTCAGACTGTAAGGTTTTAGGAAATAGGGACCTAAATTTTGTGTCTCCTCTAACTTCAGGTATAGTACTCTACACACTGTAATTTTTAACAACTCAAATTTATAGGGAGCTTTAAGGTTCATGAAGCCCATTCCTCACACCAATCCTGCTAGCAAGACAATACAATTATTACCCGCTTTTTAAAGAAAAGAAAACAGGCCCAGAGAGATGAAGTGCGGTGTCGATGCATATGGAGTGACACGACTAGTGTCAGAGCCAGAATTTGGATTCAGATTTCCTGACTATAAAGCTACTGCCCACTAGATGCTTAATAAATATCTGTTGAATGAATGGCCTGCTGGGGTTGGGGGTAGGGATAGGGGTAGGGGAGAGGAGGGGACTGTCGGTTGCAAGGTCGTTCTAATGCAAAAGTTCTTAAACTTTTTTGTCTCATGGATTCCACTGGACCCCTTCATAGATTAATGTTTGTTGCCTACATTAGTAATTTTCGATTTCAGTTGAAGGTCAGTGAAAATTAAGATATCTCTGATATCTCCATGGACCTCCATGTTTGTGGACCATAGGTTAGAAGTCCCACCTCTAGGCTAATAAGGAGGCAATTAAGACATGGGCAGGCCCTCCTCCTTGCCATGCCAATCCCCGAAACCTTCTTCTTCAATCTACTCCGTACCAGATCCACATATACTTTGGTGATTAACTCCTCGTCTTTCTCGTTCTGTAAGGGAAGGAGTTAGGTGAATGGACTGAAGAACCAATAAAGGCGAACTTCAGAACCTCAGAATCCCCTTATTTATTTTCCACTCGCCTCCATGGCACCGCCCATTTCTGGTCTCGCCAGCTTCAGACTCCACCCCTTCTCCGTATATTTAGAAATGATCCTTAAGCTCCTCCTCCTGACTGCCCCTCCCCCATGAACCGGTGAATTTTTTTTTCCCCTGAGGCAATTGGGGTTAAGTGACTTGCCCGGTCACACAGCTAGGGAGTGTTAAATGCCTGAGACCCAATTTGAACTCAGGTCCTCCTGACTTCAGGGTTCGTGCTCTATCCACTGCGCCACCTAGCCGCCTCTAAACCTAAACCGGTGAATTTTGTTCCTAAATCCTAATCCTTGGCTCTTTAGGCGGAGTAGCTTCTTCTCCCTTTACCCCCACCTCCAACCCTAGCCTCCAGCTCACCAAACTGATGATCTGCGATAAGGTTAGGCCGATGCTGACGGGCACGCGGTCTCCAGGGTCCCGGGCCGGCCTCACAGAGCTATCGTAACCCGAGAAAAGCTGTTCCAGGAGCTGACCCTCGGCCAACGTGCCGCTTGCCCCTAAGAATGGGACCACGAATTCCCCCCAGTCACATCACACACATCCCTGCCAATCTTCCCTCTCAGTAACCCAAGGAACTCACCCAGTATCCAAAGTTCCCATTATTTACCGTCCATGAAGAACAGGACCCCTAGGGTTCCCAGCAACAATACTCCTGGGGTCATGCTTGCCACTCTCTCTGCTCTCCCTAAGCTGGCTCCACAGCCCAAGTGAGCTGGGATCCGGTGGCAGAGGAAATGACTACGAGTTTAGGAATGTGCACCTGTTCAAATGCTTGCAGCTGCTGGGACCCTAGCTCTAAAACCCGTGTCTTCCCTCCCCTTTTCTGCCCTGTCTTTTGTCCTCTGCTCTGAACACTTAAAAATAATTTTATCTCCTGCTCAGCTACCCTCTCCCATTCAAAACTCCCAGTTTTCCCAATTCCAGAACGAACAGAGAGATTGTACAAATTGCCTTTAATAGAGGAAATGAGCAAGGGAAAGACCTTTGTTCTTGGAGCAAGAGGATCCTCCGGCAGTTCTATCATAGCAGAGCGTTGGCTGGGATTGAGGTTTTATCAATCATGCAACAATCTGGGGAGGTTGAAATAGGTTCTGAGGGATAATCCCTCATCCTGACCCCAGTTCTATATTCTTTCCCAGTGGGTTCCAATTCTCTTCTAATTCCTCCTAGTGGTTCCTGAATTTTCTTCCACCATTGCTTCAGTTTTTTCCAAGTGTTTCCAGGGAGTTGGAGTACAACTCCCCTATCCCCCTGTAATTCTCAACTCATTAAAGATTAGTTCTAGTCTCATTTTAGTCTTATTTCATCTGCCATCTTTAGTTCAACCTAGTTGAATTGTGTCTTAGAACTACATTCTCTTTTCATTATTTCAAGGATTTGTGATCTTATCAGTTTGAGCACTCCTCCATAAATATAGATTACAAACCTCCTTGCAATTTAGCAAATAGCCTTCGAAGCTGGCCTTACCTGAAAAGTTCATCATTTTGAATAAAGTCTGACCATTAGCCTTTCTGAGCTCAGCTAGAGAAACATTGGACAACAGGCTGTCTCTGGGGCATACTTGAAACCTTTCTAGATTGGTTAAGACCTTTCAGAAATTTTGATCCCCTGGCAAAATTCTTAGAAAACCCAGGGTTATTCTATTCTGGTTTAAAATTTGGGGGTAGTGAGATCTAGAACTAAAGTTCCCTAACATTACTAGACCAAGACAAGAATGATATTGCTGATTCAGAAGGTTCCTTATTTGCTCTCCTTTGGACAGCTTGTATCAACTGACTCATTATCCTTTTTCCATCACAGTCATTGATGATTTCATGATATGTATGGAGGACCCCTAAGGAGTTCCAAATGAGGTAGCTAAGTATTCATATTTCTATATAATTCAGAATTTGTTCCCATAGTCTCCACCCCCAGATGTTTTCCTCCCTCTCACCCACCCGATCTCTGCCTTCAC
>JAJPUD010020532.1:0-24533 GCA_023553655.1 Myrmecobius fasciatus | reverse complement strand
TTTCTTTCTTTCTTTCTTTCTTTCTTTCTTTCTTTCTTTCTTTCTTTTTCTCTTTCTTTCTTTTTTTTGCTGAGGCAATTGGGGTTAAGTGACTTGCCCAGGGTCACACAGCTAGAAAGGGTTAAGTGTCTGAGGCCAGATTTGAAGTCAGGTATTCCTGATTTCAGGGCTGGTGCTTTGCACTGCACCACCTAGCTGCCCCCTAAAATCACCTTTTGTAAGTATTTCTATCAATATTCATATTAAGCTTTTTAACCATGTGAAGGACACACACACACACACACACACACACAATTAAATCCGATGATCTGTTAATGATCTTTGATTAAAAAGGCCAAAGTCTCCCATTGCAGCTAGAATCATCTCCAGTCCTCTTGATTTATATATGACCACTGAACTCAGATGTCTCTTGAGGGGATAGTGAGGCAGGTGATCTTTCATAGCCCTGTCTCTTTAAATTACAATTCACTTACATGTCATGGCACCACATCTCTAATTTCATGGTTCTCTTCGAGAATGAAGGACAATCAACAACAACAATAGCATATATAGTAATCCTCAGGAAGGTCCCAAAAAACCCTAATTTTCATGTTTCATCAATTAATCATCTAATACTAAATTTACATACTTTTTAATCTCAGATAATAAAAATATTTGTTGTTAGAATTATGTCCTGTAGCATTATATATATATATATGAAGGAAATTTGTAAAATATTTAAATTAGGATTTTTAAATTAAACTAATTGGGGCCTATAGAGCTTAAAATATATATGTTGGAAACATTTATTCCAAGTTTCATATTATGCATTTGAGAAAAGTGAGAACTAGAAGGATTAATTGATTTTTTTCAAAAATACTGTTATTCAATTATTATATATATGCATATAATATAAAAATGTTTATTCCCTTTTATCAAACTTCAGGATTAAATATTATATTTTAATGCAACATTCAAATCACTAATTATTTAATGGAATATTAAATCTCAAGGAAAATTCAAGATTATAGCTTATTGTTACCAGTATTAACAAATATCCTTTGTTTGAGATTTCATGGCTTGCCTTGAACTTTTAGCAGCTTTTCTATCTTTGTCTTTTCCAGCTCAAATGCTTCATGATATCCTTTCTATCCTTCAGCAATCTCCCTATTATTCTGAACCCTTTATCATTTTTCATGTTCTATCCTTTCTTGTGCTCTTCAGGTTCTATTTCCCATGATTGGCACTCACAATTTATTCTCCTTGAAAACTACCTTGCCTGTGGAAACCAATGGTAATTGTGACATTGTTTCTATTCATCAGATATATCAAATTTGTGCCTTTTAGAATAAAAAAAATCTTAACTGCGGTTTATTCTGTATAGCAACTTTGTAGTTATAATTGGATTGTTTTAGTCAGACAATTCTTAAGATTACAATCTTTTTTTTTCATTGTTTATGATTCCATATTAAGTTTCTATTGTCTCTGAAGCAAAAAGAAGTTCATGGAAATAAGAGGGTTCTCAAAAATGAGCAGGTCACAAGAAAGTGCATCATTTTCTGTGCACTTTTATAAATCCCATACTGAAAGTTAAATTTCTTCACATAAATGCCCAATATGAGAATGAACCTGTTACATTGATTAAATCTAAGGACCATAGTAGGAATTGCAATTACTTAGAACTATAAAAAATAATATATGCTCATAGATAGGAATGTAATAATGTAATTAATTCTTCTCTCTAAGCATAATTGCATTGTTTTATTTAGCAGTTGTTCATAGAACTAATACAATATTATTCAGGCACTGCCCTCATTTCTACAGTGGGAAAGTAAAGTAAATTTTTTTTTTGGCATGATAGCAGAAACGTTCCCACAGATTGAGAGTTTTAGTTAGTGGTGCAGTCACCATTTACAGAACTCATGGTTCTTTTTAGCTAGTTCTTAGACTAATAGATGCTCTTCAATGAGAGAAGGAAGTCAGCAAAACTGGTTACAAGAAATTCAAAAGCAGAGTGAACTTTTCCATGATAATATATCAATATAGGCCGATAGCCCACATCTGCTTTATTTTTCAGATCCTCCAAGTCTTCCAACTGTTCCCAATTCTTTTGTAACTGTATTTCCCTATGCCCTTGAAGCATTTCATGTCCTTACTGTTGTTGTTGTCATTGTTGAGGAGGCCTTACAGGTGTATCCACTTATTCTTCATGGTCTCATTTAGGGTTTTAGTTTCACTATTTTGGATCATGCTACTTTAGCCTCCCAAGCAGGATCATCTATGATAGTCATGTACATATTTTTTCTAAATCTCAGAGATTATGTTTTTGCAAGCCCTACTTCAATAATTAGTTTTGTTGTTTCACCTCCTTATGATCCTTTCTATCATCCCAAAGGGGACTCTGAAGAAGTTGTTCACTAAGATTAATGCTCTATAGTAATTATACAAGTGGAGAGACAAGGGGTGACTTTACATGTAGATAGAGCAGGAAGATCTCTAAAAAGATATAATTTCAGGGATGACAGGAATTCTTCTGCAACTATAAATCACCTTCCACTACTGCTCCTAGATGCCTAAAAATCAGATATATGGGATTAAGTCTTGTATCCCACAACAGCCCTCACTCAAAACACAAAAGATCTCTTCCAGTTAATAAAATTGACCTGAATTCCTGCTGATAGAAAAAAAAAGACCTAAGATTTTTCTCTTTGGGTCATAGTTTTAGAACTAGAAATCATTTTAGTGATCTTATGCATTCAATTTACATTTAAAGGATATGAGAAACAAACTGGTGAAGTGGCTTGCTCAAGCTACACAGGCAATAATGAACACATACATAACTAGGCTTTTTGATTTATGACTGAGTAATAGCAGTGTAGTACTTTGGTGTAGAAGAATGCAGAGGTGGATTGTGGGAAAAAGGCAAATTTTGTCAAGGTCTATTCTGAAGATAAATTACATTGTCAATCAAATTATGTTTCTTATTATAATTACTAACAAGGTATAGTATTGACTTTTACTTAAGTTTTAAAATTCCATTAAATAAAGAAATTGAAATCTAGAGTACTTTTGTAAATTGCCTAAATTCATTCAGGTAGTATAAGTCAGAGGTAGGCTTTGAGTCCAGGTCTTCTCTACCCAGAGTTGGCATACTGATACCTATAAATTCATAAGTCTCCACTAAATATTTGGATTTGTTCAGAGATTTTTTCCATTTATATCATATTTCAGCATCATGTATATATAACTTACCATGCATGGAAAGATCCCTTACATAATAGTAAAGTGAAAATTTTATCACTCTCCATGGTCAAACTTATATTACTGTTACAATCACTTAAACATCTATGTTGATTTATGTTTTAAAGTAAAGGAAGGAGAAATGTTGCATTTGGTAGCATATTAAGGAGATTTCCTTTAGCTCTTTTTGAGTTATTTTTGTTCCATTCTGAGTTCAGAAAATGAATATTTGCTTGTGTTAGCAATCATAAAAGTGAAAAGAAATATTCTTATGCCATTGGCTATAGCTTCATTCATTCATTGAAAAAAAAGTATAAACATTTATCAAGAGTGTATACTTTCTTGAACTTCATCTTCAGTATTGTCAGCCATACATAGCATCTCATCAATCATATTCTTAAAAGTGGGTTCTGTGATATTTTTATGAAAAAAAAGTTATTTTTTTCAACTCAGCAAGAGTTCTTTTTCTCAGAATAGCACTTCCTGATATAGGTGTGGTTTTATCATATTTTTCTTTCATTCAAAGAAAAATAAATTTTAAAAAGATAGAAATGAAAATAGAAATATTTTAGATTCCATTTTATGTCATACAAAATAAGAAAGCAGTATATTAAACTCCTCTTTTTCTTATTTCCCTTTCCTTTTTCTATTTTCTTATAACTCACATTAGTGTTCAAAGACATTTTTCTCTTCTCTTAAAATCATCATTGGTCTATTTCTTTTATTCTTACTACCTTAGTATTTTAGATCTAAATCTAACTGTGGAGATAAGCCTAAAATAATTACTGTCTCCCACATATACACCACTGTGAACCTAAGCACTTCCAGAAGCAATATGAATTAATAATTAAAAAAAAAAAACATGGAATTGGCATGAGGACAATAGAGTTGTGATTCTTTGCTTGTTCTCTTCTCCCTCATTGCTTTAAATTTGCTTTGTATATTTGTATTTATTCAACAATGCATATATTCTGTGACTTCCTTATTCCCATCCACATACAAAAAGTTGAACAAAATATCCTTGAAGGCAAGGACCATTTCTAGTTACTGACTTACAGTTTTTATATCCTAATGTTTAGTATATAACAGGTGCTTAATGAATATTTGATGAAAGGAACTAAAATGGATTTCATTCCAAATTTACACAGAAATCAGCTGTAACTGGGGTTAGTCTCTTTGCATCCCCTTTTTATATCATTCTTACAAAATGTCTTCTGTCACAAGATGAAGATTTTAGGAAAGAAAAGAAGGGGATTTTCCCACATTAATATTTCCAATTGAATTTGTTATGTTGAAATAGGAAATGCAACAGTTTTAAAACAAAAGACAATATAAATACATGCATATATTTGTGTACACATACATACATACATACATATATTGAGATAATGAAATGCCAGATGGTAAGTGTGTTAATTTAATGCAATATATAACCAATGAAAAACATTAAAGGAGACAATGATGTTAAGCAAATGAATGACAGGAAGAGAAGATAACACAGTTGTATGTCAAGAAAGAAGAGGTGCATTTCCCAAGTATTCCACTTTCATGTGTGCAATATCAAGAGAAAATAAGAAAGGTTTTCAACATGTTGAGTAGACCTACTGTGATGATATATTCAAAAGCTTTAGACAAGACTTGCATGCAATGAATATGTTTGGATGAGTTGGAATCTGCAGTCAGTAGTGGGGCATACAAATTGATAAAATTATAGATCTAATTCTGTATTTTGAGTTCAACATTTCATATTTACTTCCCTCTCATTCTCTTTAAAAGCTCCTGGATACAAATGATGTGATGTCATTATATCCAGAGGACACTGAGATGTCTACCAAATATCAAATTTCCAGATACAGTAACATTCTATTATGACATCTTGTCATTATAATGATGCCAGAAAACAGATTTCACATCTATGTCAGTTTTCCAAGTTGCATTTAAAGTTCCTATGCAAAATTAACTATGTAGTGATGGTGAATTCACAATGTAATTAAATCCATTGAATGGTAAAAACAAACAAAACCAATTTATAGTATTTGCCAATATCTATATATAATTTGTTGTAATTTTAAGGTTTTTTCCACTTCCTATTTTTGATGTTTGAACATACATATGTTGAGTATGGTCATAGAATTTTATAAAAATACTTCTATCATACATTCATTTAGTAATTAGTCTATTGCAATAAACAAAATATTTGACCAATGCTAAACAAAAAGACACCTAGACCTAGTGATTACAGGCTCTTATTTCTATCATAATTCAGAACCAGGAAATGTTGACATGGTAGTCTTACAATTTTATAGCATGTTATTAGCACCGCTGTATTTCTTTCTGTGGAGCAAGGCAAAGATCTCAAGGAGGCTTCAATTATATACATATACATATATATATATATATATATATATATATATATATATATATGTAACTAGTATGTATATGTGTGTGTTGATATCCAAACTTTCCTTAAAGGAAGATGGGAATGTTTCCATTGACCTCTATTACTGGATGATCTTCCTACACCCAAATCTGAACCTCTCTATTCTCCTCCTCCAACAAGTCTTTACTCTTGCACTTATGTTGTCTAATTCCTTTCATTTTCCTCTCCACATCATGATATATATTTCTGGTTACTTACCTCTTCTTTTGATATAATTTATCCCATTTAATTCTCCTTTCTCTTCTTCCAGTATAATCCTTTTTCCACCTATAATTTCTTGTTATATCATCACAATAAAGTCAATATATCACTATGCTTTCTAGTGTTTTTAATAAGAATGAGTGCTGTATTTTGTCAAAATCTTTTTCTACATCAATTGACATTATTGTATGATACTTTTTGGTTTTGTTATTGATATGGTCGATTATGGTAATTGTTTTCCTGATATTGAACTTGTCCTGCATTTTTGGTATAAATCCCACTTGGTCATAGTGTATTATGTTGATAAGCTGCTGTAATCTCTTTGCTAGTATTTTATTTAAAATTTTGCATCAATATTCATTAGGAAGATTGGTCTGTAATTTTTTTTGGCCTTTCCTCATTTAGAATTAAGTGCCATATTTATGTCATAGAACGAATATGTCAGTACTCCTTTACCTATTTTTCAAAATAGGTATATAATATTTATATAATATTGGAATTAATTGTTCTTTAATGTTTAATAGAATTCCCTTGTAGATCTATATGGCCCTGGAGATTTTTTTTAGGGAGTTCATTAATGACTTGTTCAATTTCTTTCTCTAAATGACACTATTTAAGTATTTTATTTCCTCTTCTGTTAACATGGGCAAGTTGTATTTTTGTAAATATTTATTGATTTCAATTAGATTGTCTAACTTGTTTCTATAGTCAGGCAAAATAGTTCTTAATTATTGCTTTAATTACTTTTTCATTGGAGCTAATTTCAGTTTTGATGCTGATGATTTTTTTTTCCTTTTTCTAATCAAATTAACCAACTATTTTGTTAATTTTTTTATAAAAAAAATCTTAGTTTTGTTTATGAGTTCAATAGTTTTTTTTTCTATTTTATTAATCTTTCCTTTCAATTTCAAAATTTCTAATTAGTATTTAATTGGGGGTATTTAATTTGTTCATTTTCTAACTCTTTTAGATGCAAGTCTAGTTCATTGATCTTCTCTTCCTTTGTTTTATTCATGTTACTATTTAGAGATATAAGATTTTCCCTATGAACTATTTTGGCTGCATCCCATAGATTTTGGTATATTGTCACATTATTGTTGTTTTCTTGGATGAAATAATAGATTGTTTCTGTGATTTGTTGTTTGACCCATTCATTGTTTAGAATTAGGTAAATATCTGATTGGATTTTAGTCTATTTTTCCTTGGCCCTTTATTGAATATAATTTTTATTGCATTGTGGTTCAAAAACAAAGCATTTACTATTTCTTTCTTTTGCATTTTATTTATTTATGGCCTATGATTTTTAATCCAATAGGCTATTAGTTTATGGAAGAGTCCATCCCATTCACATTGATAGTTATATCAACTCTGTTTCCCCTCATCCTATTTTCTCTCCTGTATATAATTTTGTTCTCTCTTTTCACTCCATCCAAAATAGTATGTTTTTTTTTAATTAACCACATTCACTACCTTATCTCCTATCACCTCTCTGCCTTCTTTCAATAGTTTTTTTTTAACCCTCTTCATCCACTACCTTATCTTCTATCACCCCTTTCTCCCTTCTCTTACTTTTTCCCTATATTTCTGCACTTCCTTCTATACTGTCCCTTCCCCCCTTTTTTCCTCCTACTTCTTATAGGGTTACATAAATTTCTGTACCCAACTGAATGAATAAATTATTCCCTCTAAGAGCCAATGCTAAATAAATCAATCTTCAGACAATGCTCATACTCCTTCCTTTCCCACCTGCATTGTAATATGTTTTTTGCAACTCTTCATGTAAACTAATTTCTCCATTATACCTGCCATTTCTTCTTTTTCCAATACAGACCTTTTCCTACCCCTTAATGTCTTTTTCTTTGATATCAACACACCAGCGCATTCACAACCACACTCTATGTGCCCCAGTGACAGATACATTTTCAGTAGTTGCAAATATTGTTTTGCTATCTAGGGATGTACACAATTTGACCTTTTTTATGGTTCTCTTGAGTACTATTTCTTCACTGAAGGTCCATCACTTCCCCTGAAAGAGTATGCTCAATCTCGCTGGGTAGTCAATTCTTGGTTGTAAACCTAGGCACTTTGCCTTTCAGAATATAGTATTTTAGGCTCTCTAATTCTTTATTGTAGAAGCTGAAAGCTTCTTGGGTAATCCTGACTGTTGTTCTTTGATACCTGAATTTTTTTTTTGTCTGGTAGCTTGTAGTATTTTTTCCTTGAGATTGTAGTTCTGGAGTTTTGCAACAATGTTCCTTGGGGTTTTCCTCATGGAATCTCTTTCCTAAGGTGATTGTTGGATACCTTTAAGAGTATTTCCCTCTCTGTTTCTAGAATATCGGGGCAGTTTTCCTTAAAGATCTCTTGTAGAATGCTATCTAGACATTTTTTTTTTTGGTCACGACCTTCAGATAGACCAAAAACTTACAAATTGTCTCTTCTGGATCTATTTTCCATGTTGGCTTTTTTGCCAATGAGGTATTTCACATTTTCTTTCATTTTTTCTCATTATTTTTAGTTTGTTTGACTGATTTTTGCAGTCTCATAAAGTCATCAATTTGCTCTGTTCTAGGTTTTAATGTGTTTTTCTTCAGTTATCTTTTGCATCTCTTTTTCCATTTGGTTTATTCTAGTGTTTAAGGAACTGTTTTCTTCAGACAAATTTTTCCTTCCTTTTAGAAACTGTTGACTCTCTCATGCATATCTTCAATTTTTTTTTCTTCTAACTCTCTTATTTCCCTTTTGAAGTCTCCTATGAGTATTTCTGGGAAGCCTCTATGGGATTGAGACTATTTCATGTCACTCTTTGAGATTTCCTCTGTGCACACATATTATCTGAATTTGTGTTTTGGTCTGCCCTGTTAGTAGCTTTCTATAGTCAATTTTCTTTTCTGATTCTTCCTCATTTTCTTTCCTTTTTCTTTGGTATTTAATCTATTTTTTAGTTTTAAAAAGCGCTCTCCTCCTGTGGTAAAAGTGGTGCTATCCCAAGCTTCCTGTGCAGCTCTGAGTCTTGGCTTTGAGCACAGGGCCTCCTTGTGTTTGTAGGGTATATCTTGGCCTGTTCTGTTTAGGAAACACCCTTGGTTTCCCAGAATTTCCCTTCTGAGCTGAGACCAGAAGTAGCCCCACTGATTTGCGTCTCTGCTTAGCTAGGACTCAGGGTCTTAGTTGAAGATTTTGCCCTCTCACAGGCTTTCCCAGATTCTATCTAGGCTGGGCTTGATCCTTTATAGCTTCTAATTATTGTTTTAATTTATTTGTCATTGGTGGTAAGTTCACCCTTTTCATTTTTGAAGTGGGTATTTTTTTTCTTTCCTTTTTCTATTCAAATTAACCAAATGTTAATATATTTTGTTGTGTTTTTTCATAAAAATAACTCTTAGTCTTATTAATAAATTCAATAATTTGCTTAGTTCCAATTTGTTTAATCTGTCCTTTGAGTTTCAGAATTTTTAATTTGGTATTTGATTGGAGGTTTTTAATTTGTACATTTTCTAGCTTTTTTATTGCCCAATTCATCAATCTTCTCTTTCTCTTTTGTCTTCAAGTAATCATCTAGAGACATAAAATTTCCCCTTATTACTGCTTTGACTGAAACCAATAAACTTTGGTATATTGTCTCATTATTGTGATTCTCTTGTGTAAAATTATTTATTTTTTTCCATGATTTCTTTTGACTCACTCATTATTTACAATTAGATTTAGATCTAGAATTAGATTAGAATTGATTTCTAATTGGTAATTAGTCTATCTATCTTTCCCAGGACCTCGATTTCATATAATTTTTATTGCATTGTTTTCTGAAAAGAAACATTTAATATTTCTACCTTTCTGCATTTGATTGTAAGATTTTTATGCTTTAATACATAGTCGATTTTAGTGTAGGTGTCATGTACTGCTAAGGAAAAGTTTTTCCTTTGTGTTGCTGTTCATTTTTCTCCAGAGGTCTATCATATTAGGGTTTTTTTTTTTGGTTTTTGGGGTTTTTTTTAGGATTCTATTAACCTCTCTGGTTTCTTTCTTGTTCATTGTGTTATTCAATTTATCTAATTTTGAGTAGGGGAAGTTGAGGTTTCCCACTAATATAGTTTTTTGTTTGTTTGTCTATTTCTTCATGTAACTGGCTTAACTCCTCTAAGAATCTGAATGATGTACCACTAGGTGCATATATATTTAATATTGACACTACTTCATTGTCTATGGTACCCTTTAACAAAATGTAGTTTCCTTCCCTATCTCTTTTAATTAAATCTATTTTTACTTTTGCTTTATCTGAAATGAAAATTACTACATATATATATATATATACATATATATATATATATATGTATATATATATATATATATATATATATATATATATATATATATATTTCCCCCGGTTTACTTTTCTATGCTTTTCTAGAATCCTTTGTTTGAAGATAAAATTTTATATTTAGTTCTGTTTTTTTCACTAGAAATGATTGAAAGTCTCTTACTTAATTGAAAATCCATATCCTCCCCTGAAAATGATGCTCATTTTCAGTGGGAAATTAATTCTTGGTTGTAATCCCAGTTCCTCTGTCAACTGCATCAAATTTATAAGAATATAAGTCATTCCTCCATTGATAAGTGGTTAAATTATATAAACAGGCATTTTCAGATGAAGAAATTAAAGCTATCTGTAGTCATATAAAAATGTTCTTAATCACTATTGATTAGAGAAATGTACTTTTTTACAACAATCATATTGACTAATATGATTGACATGTGAAATGATAAATGTTGGAGAGGATGTGTGAAAATTGGAGCATTAATGTATTGTTGGCAGAGTTGTGAAATGATCCAACTATTTTGGAGAGCAATTTGAAATTACCTAAAGGACTATTAAACAATGTATACTCTTTGATCCAGCAATGCCACTAATAGGCACTCATTCCAAAGAAATCATAAAAAAAAACTCACATGCACAAAAAACAAACAAACAAACAAACAAAACTTTAATAGTTTTCTTTGTAGTACCAAGGAATTGGAAATTGAATGGATGACCAACAATTGAGGAATGGATTAATAACTTGTAATATATAAGTGCAATGGAATCCTATTGTGGATTTCAGAAACCCTGAAAAGACTCCCATTAACTGATCCTGAGTAAAGTGAACAAAACCAAGGAGAACACTGTATGCAATAACAACAACATTGTGTGATGATCAACTGATAGAATTAACTCTTCTCAGAAATTCAATCATCTAAAACAATTTCAAGACTCATGATGGAACATGCTATACATATTCAAAGAAAGAACTATATAGTCAGAATGTTGGTCAAAGCATACTATTTTCACTTTTTTTCTCATTGTTTTCCTTTTTGTTCTGATTCTTCTTTCACAACATGATTAATGTAGAAATATGTTTAATATGATTGTACATGTATTATCTATATAATATTGCTTGCTATTGTATGGAGGGGAAAGGAAGAAAGGAAAAAATAGTAATCAAAATCTTATTAGAAAAATTAAATACTACTAACTGGAAAAATTATGCAGACCATTTCCTGTCTTAGCTATGCCTGTAATAGTATCTAAAAATAATTCAGATGATGTTTAACTGGGAAATAAACCTCAGTCATATATTCTGAATGAGGACTCTTACTCCCAGTAAGTTATGTCTTGGGGAGAAGAATATAATTTTGTAGTATTTTAGGCTCTTTCATTTTGTTAAAAGAAGCAGATTCCAAAAATGTAGAATATCCTAGGAAGAAAAAAGAGCATTGTAGTACTGACACACATTGGTTCTGTATCCATGGACAGGTAGTTGTGTCTTCCTAGTAATTAATGCACCTCTTTAAGACTCTAAATCACAGATTAAATACAGATATACATTGAGAGTTTGTTAAACTAAAGTTTTCTATACTGCTGAAATCATTGGCAAAAACATGAGTATAACCACAAGGTGACACTCCTCCCCAACCTGGAAAAAAAAAAGAAAGGAGAAAAAAAAAGGGAAAGGGAATGGAAGAGAAGGGAAGGGAAAGGAAGGGAAGAGATATGACTTACAATATTTGCTTTAATTATTTGCTTTAATTATTCATAAAGAATCTTTGCATATTTAAGGGATTTTACTATGCCCAAAATAAGCCTTAATTTATGTTGCTAAGTATTATCCACTTTTCCAACTCTCAAGTAATAATTATCTTTTCATTCAATAAGGAAACATAGATCATGGGCTCTAAATTAATCTTAAAAAAATTGCAGAGAGATTTTGTACTATCTTTCTGAAGGATTAGATTTTCTGCTTAAAGAAGGCTCATCAATTTACATGCCTTATTTCAGAAAAGCAAAATTAAAGACATTGACAGAATAGATCACTGAGGGGCCAGAGTGTGGAAATGGCCTCAGGCACCATGTCCTATTCAAATCCACTCCAGTTCAACTAGCTCAACTGTGATCTAAAGCTTCTAAGACAATTTGCTTGGTGAGTGGCTATAAATTTTAGTACTAAATGAAACTCTCTGTGCCATCTGAGCTGGTTATAATTATAAATTGTTAGTTTCCAGTGGGTGGGAATGTTGTCTCTTTAATCAAAAGTAGCATCTTAGAGTTGGTGCTCAATAAATGTTTATTGATGGTGATGACACTTGCATGCCTCTGGAGTTTCAAGGACAAAAGCAAAATAACTTCAGACCTTGGGTAAAACTTGCCTTGCCACATATCAAAGTGAACTATTGAATACTTTGTGAAGATGCACAAAAATGCAATAGAACAGTAAAATTCTAAGAGATTGATGATTAAGCAGTAAACATTAATTATCACTTTTTGAGTAAGGTTATTTAATCAATTAATTATTTATTGAGTTCAGGCTCATTAGCATGCAATAATATAAACCTCTAAGTTAAGAAAGAAAGGTGCCTTACTCAGCTATCCATACATTAATAGGAAAATTGTTTAGCCCCTCCGAGCAGCCAAGCTTTTTCCTTTATTCCCTCTCATCCCAGCCAATTACTTGTCAAGTTTTGGATTGTCCTGGTGGCTTTATGTCCCCAGATTTCTCTCATCTGACTTCTTTTTCCTGTCATTGACATCATAATAGTTCAAGACCTCTTTAGCTCTTTGATTTGTTGTTGTTAATGTTGTTCAATATTGTCAGTTGAATGTTATTCTTTAAGACCCCATTTGAGAATTTCTTGGCAGAGAAACTAGAGTTGTTTGCCATTTCTTTCTCTAGATCATTTTACAAATGAGTAAACTGAAGTAAACAGGATTAAGTGACTTCCCCACAATCACACAGCTGATGTCTGCGGCTGGATTTGAACTCAGATCTTCCTAACTCCAGGCCTGGTACTCCATTTACTATGTATCATTTAATTGCCATGCTCTTATCAGATTATTGCAACAATTGCCTCAATTTCCCTTCTCCTCAAATTCATCTTTATTATAGCTGTTAAATGATATTCCTGGACTACAAGTCTGGCCATGTTACTTGCCTACTCAAAAAGCTCTAATTATTGATTATTACCTATTGTATAAAATTCAAACCACTGATTGGGCTTAGCCTTTACAATCTTACTCCAACATAGCTTTCCATCTTTTCTATATTAGTTTTCTTCATGACATTTATTTGTTGATTGTACATATTGTCACTCCCTGTCACCCATGTCTGGTGCAGGCCTTTAACTACTAACTAACCACTAATATTAACCACTTTCAACCTCTCTTTACTTTCAACCTCTCTTTTCTAAGTCTATGAGGACTTGATTCCTTTCATTTTGAGTATTATCCAACAAAAATCATCTCATATTCATTTTATATATTGTGCTTATATTTATATTACTATTAATGTGCCATTGATAATACAATCTGCCTGGACCTCAATTTTCTCATATATTAAATGATGGTGTGGAAGAGTTGACCTCTGGAGTTGCTTACTGTCAAATTATAGATCTATGTCTCCTATGTTACCTGCTCCAATAAAATGTAAACTACTTGAAGACCAAGATTGGTGCTTACATGTCTTTATGTCCTTAATGTCTATCACAGTGCTTAGCAAATAATAGGTGTTCATTAAATACTTTATGATTTCTATCCCACAGTGTGATTACTAAAAACTCAGAAAAATGTATATTTTTGTTTCATATAACACAATGAGCCTAAAGTTTTAATTCAGTCTTTGTTTTCCATATCCAGTTAATTAGAAATCGTATTTTCTATATGACAAATCTGTATGTTTCAGAGGAGAGTTTGCCACTAAAAATCTTAACTGTTTCTTGATATGATTACTGACGTCATCAGTACCTTCTCTGGGCACCTTTGTGTTCTGAGGAAAAAGAAACAATATATGTCTCCAACTTCCCTAATTAAAATACATATCAATGAAACCCAAAGTCCTTGGCACTTATAGTATGAAAACAAAGCATGAGAGCAGGGTGCAGGGCTATTAGAGGAAGTGACTCCTAAGGTCAACACAAAGAGTTAGATGGGCAGTGAAAAGATAGCAAAGACAAAAAAAAATAGTTTTGTTAAGATTGCCACTTTTATCTATGGTCTATCAGGAATATTCTTTATAATGGCCGGAACAGTTTAGGGAGAATTTTCCTTATCCTGTACCTCCATCTCTATAGATGGACAGGGTATTTCATCATAAACCCCACAGAATTGTCTTAGATCAATAGTATTGTTAATAATAGCTAAATTAGGTATAGCAGATCATTATACAAAACATAGCCATTTGCAGAGCTGGTTCAGAGCTTTAAATACCAAATCCATTTTAGTACTCTACATAAGTGTTTGGGAATTATTTATGTTTATATGAAATATAACTATTAATACTTTTCTATAGCAGAAACTACACACCAGGAAGACGAGGACAAACAAATCAAGGAATGAAACTTTCCCAAAGCTGAAGTGTGAAAAGACTATGAAGGATTGATTTCCATAGACATGGATGGGTTCCTTAGCTATAGGAAATCCAAGTGGAGCTATAATGGATGGAGATGTTGAAAAAAAGAATTTTTTTGAGAGACAGGAAGATGACACCCTGTACGAATTTTAATTTTCTGCTCAGTGCTGATTTTCTTTCAAGGCTGTCCTTCGCTCTCCAACTTAAAGGACCATAGGGTTTGGAATATGATATTCCAGAGAGCAATGGAACTCAAATGGCAACTAAAAATCACTTATCAAGCAAAGCTGAGTATAATTCTTCAGAGGAAAAGGTGATCATTAAATAGAATGAAAAGACCGGAGTTGAATGGAAAATTTGATTGTCAAATATAGAACTCTGGAGAAGAATGAGGAGATAATCAGGAGAGTCATATAAGAAGGAACTTAAAAAGGTTTATCTGTTTACATTTCTACATTGGAGGATACTTGTAACTCATTAGAAAGTTATCATCATTGTGGCAGTTAGAAGGCATATATATACACAGACGACAAGGGTGTGAATTGAATATGAAGGGATAATAGCTTTTTTTGTTTAAGAAAATTAGAGAACCCTAGAGACTCAATTAAAAAACTACTAGAAACAATTCACAACTTTAGCAAAGTTGCAGGATTCAAAATTAATCCACATAAATCATCAGCATTTTTATATATTACCAACAAAATTCAGCAGCAAGAGATACAAAAAGAAATTGCATTCCAAATAACGGATGATAGGATAAAATATTTGGGAATCTATCTGCCAAGGAAAAGTCAGAAACTATACGAACTAAACTACAAAATATTTTCTACACAAATAAAATCAGCCCTAATCAATTGGAAAAACATTAAGTGCTCATGGGTAGGCAGAGCGAATATAATAAAAATGACAATACTACCCAAACTAATCTACTTATTTACTACCATACCAATCAAACTCGCAAGAAATTATTCTACAGATCTAGAAAAAATAGTAGCAAAGTTCATTTGGAAGAAGAAAAGGTCAAGAATTTCAAGGGGATTGATGAAAAGAAAGGCAGATTAAGGTGGCCTTGCTGTACCAGAACTAAAACTATATTATAAAGCAGCAGTCATCGAAACCATTTGGTACTGGCTAAGAAATAGAGCAGTCAATCAGTGGCATAGGATAGCTTATCAGGACAATCTAGGCAATAACTTTAACAATTTAGTGTTTGATAAACCCAAAGACCCCAGTTTTTGTGATAAGTACTCACTATTTGGCAAAAACTGCTGGGAAAATTGGAAACTAGTGTGGAAGAAATTAGAGTTTGACCCACTCCTAACACCACATACCAAGACAAGATCCAAATGGGTTCATGATCTAGATATAAAGAGTGATATTGTAAGCAAATTAGAGGAACGTAGTATAGTTTACCTCTCAGACCTGTGGAGATGGAATAAATTTATGTCCAAAGAAGATCTGGACCTCCTAATTGAACACCAAATAGATAATTTTGATTATATTAAGTTAAAAAGTTTCTGACAAATAAAAATAATGCAGACAAGATTAGGAGGGAAGCATCAAACTGGGAAATCATCTTTACATGTAATGGTTCTGATAAAGGCCTCATTTCTAAAATATATAGAGAATTGTCTCATATATATATATATATATATATATATAAGAATTCAAGCCACTCTTCAATAGATAAGTGGTCAAGGGATATGAACAATTTTCAGATGATGAAATTAAAACCATCTCTAGTAATATGAAAAGTTGCTCCAAATCACTATTGATAAGAGAAATACAAATTAAGACAACTCTGAGGTACCACTACACACCTGTCAGATTGGCTAAAATGATAGGAAAAGATAACGATGAATGTTGGAGGGGATGTGGGAAAACTGGGACACTAATACATTGTTGGTGGAACTGTGAACGGATCCAACCATTCTGGAGAGCAATTTGGAGCTATGCTCCAAAAGTTATCAAACTGTGCATACCCTTTGACCCAGCAGTGTTTCTATTGGGCCAATATCCTAAAGAGATCTTAGAGGAGGGAAAGGGTCCCACATGTGCAAGAAGGTTTGTGGCAACCCTTTTTGTAGTGGCTAGAAACTGGAAACTGAAGGGATGCCCATCAATTGGAGAGTGGCTGAATAAATTATGGTATATGAATGTTATGGAATTTATTGTTCTGTAAGAAATGACCAGCAGGATGATTTCAGAGAGGCCTGGAGGGACTTGCATGAACTGATGCTGAGTGAAACGAACAGAGCCAGGAGATCATCATACACAGCAACAACAGTATTTCATGATGATCAATTCTGATGGACATGGCTCTCTGCAACAAAGAATTGTCTCAAACCAGTTCCAGTTGTTCACTGAAGAAAACCATATACACCCAGAGAGAGATATATGAAATGTGGACCACAACATAACATTTTCATGCTCTCTATTGAGGTTTGCTTGCATTGTGTTTCCTTTCTCTGATTTTCTTTTTTTTTTCTTGTAGATTGGATTTTTCTTGCACAACCTGTCAAGTATTTCAACATTATTAACATGTAGTGGACTTCCTGCCACCTAGGGGAGGAGAGGGGACGGGGGGTAAAATTTGTAATGGAAAGCTTTATAAAGATCAATGCTGGGGAACTACCCATACATATGTAATACAAATAAAAAGCTTTAATTTAAAAAAAGAAAGAAAAGAAAATTATGAGATTACAGGGTGAACAAGAAATGTACTGGGAGAAAGGGAAAGGGAGAAGTGGAATGGTGCTAATTATCTGTCAAAAAAAAGGCAAGACAATGTTTTTTTTTACAATGGAGAGAAGAGGGTGATGAGAGGGAGAGTGAGTTAACCTTACTCTTACTTCAAATAGGAAATAATATGTACTCAGTAGGTGTATAAGAATCTATCTTACCCTGTTGGAAAAAAGAGGGGGTATATGATATGGGAAGAGGGGAGACAGTGGTAAAAATGAGGGTATATTGGGGGAGGGTGTGATCAATAGCACAACAGTTTTCTGAAAGGACAGGGAAAAGGAGAGGGAGAATAGAGGAAAATACAATTACAAATAGTCTTGTAAACAATTTTAAGCAAATTTCTCTGATGAAATATTAGTTTTCTCTGGAAAATGATGAGTAGGATACTCTCAGGGGGAAAAAAAACTGTAAAGTCCTCCATGAACAAAATGAAATATATTATTTACAGAGTAATAGCAATATTCTTAGATGATCAGCTATAAATAACTTTGTTATTTTCAGTAGTACAATCATCCACACCTACTCTGAAGGACTTAAGATGAAGTGTCCTATCCATATCATGAGAAGGAACTGATTGAGTATGAATATAGATTGAAGCATTCTCTATTACTCTACTTCTCTCTTTTTTATTTAATTTTTCTTGAGGGTTTTTATTTTCATTAGGTAGGGTGATCTATGTTTTCATTCACAATTTGACTTATGGAATGTTTTGTATAACTTCACATGTGGTTTCTTAATTGTGAGTGGGGATAAAAAAAAGAGAACCTAGAACTCAAAAATCTTTAAAACAAATTAAACAGAATTTAAAATTAAATAAATTAAATACTTAATTTTTAAAAACAATAAAGATATATAGAATTTCATTTTTGCATAAAAACCACCTTTGCAAATCTCTGTTTGAAGAAAAGTTTAGGGATACTGAGATGAAATGGAGGTGTAGAAATAATACAGTCATCTGTGATAGAAGATAAATGTGGTGGTTCTAGTAGTTTTAATTTTAGATATGTATGTGTTGAAGGGAGAGTAAGAATGCTAGTCCTGGTTCTAGTTTCTCAGTAGTATCACTGGTGACACCAAAAGAAATACTAGGGGAAAATGATTGCCCATGAATGTTAGTGCTAGAGTATTTTTGTCTGTTTGTTTTTAAGTACAAACTCTGTGTACCTTATTATCTCCTTACCATTACAAGACTGAGTCAGTGAAAGAAACTGGCCATCTCATCCCAAGGGCAGCAACACACCACACAACAATTCACTACAGAGAGCCCTAAATGGCATGATTTACTGTTCCCTGAGAAGGATTCTTTTTGCAACTTTTATTTCACATTGAGTGCTCAGTGAGTTTGTTGGTGCTAAGGGAGCTAGTAATTTTAAAGGCTTTAGTGACATATTTGGTATTAGGAAACTATCTTGAATTTATTAAAACTACTTCATATACCACCTCAAAGAGCACTCAGTACCTATGAAATAATTTTTATCTTCAGAAACACATATATTGCTTAATGTATTGTGTTAAGCAAGGATGGACTAGTGCCAAGGACATAGGATTTAGAGTGAGGACATCTGGGCTCTGTTACTGCTACTTTAAGCAAGTTCTATCATTTTCAAATTAATTTAACATGCTCCCTACCTCCTTTTAATAATTATTGGGATAGTTAATTGATATAATAAATTAAAGAGGTTGGGGAAAAGCTTTGAAAAATTGATTGGAATAAACTACTGCATTAGGCATGGCTGTAGTAACATAGAAGGGATGATTTGGCTCAATACATAGAATTATTATTGATAAATGAAGAATATAGAGAAACATTTTATTCTCTTATCTCAGATAACCTAAGCTTACAAAATGTTTCCCTCCATGATTGTTACAGAGCATTTTCATTGACCTGAAGGTTAGAAAATGAATAGAAGTCAATAAAAATTTTTAAAAAGGCAGTAGTAGTTTAAAGACAGCCACAAAGCTGATAGATTAAATATAAGCATTTGACCTTTATTCATTGCTCAGAGGAGATAATCAGATTTCAATTTCAGTTCTTGAAATAGAATTATTTAGTATTTTAACAAAGGAGTATAGATCTTGTAATGATTAGATAACTTTAAAGAAAAACCTACAGGGAAAGGTTAAATGCATAATGGTGATTCATTTTGGAGGAAAGGAATCTACATTGCAATCTACTAATGGTTTTCTCATATAATTTAAGTTTTACAAAAAAATTATTTTACTTGTATTGTTTGAATATTTCAGGCAAAAATGACATCTAGGAGACTGACATGAATTTAATCTTTCACAATTCTTTTATTATATGTAGCTATGGGGAAATCAAAATTTTATATAATAAAATATTCATTCTCAGTTATAAACTTAGAAGTTTCATAGGCATTATATAGGTGCTTGATTGTTAGTGCCCATCCATATGTATCACATAGAAGAAATATATCGGTCCTATTGATTTTAGGGACAAAATGTCATATTCAGTAATTCATTCTTACATTTGTGACATTGTTCTTTGGTTTCTCTGGAATACTCCCTTTCTTCCCCTCTAATTATCTAAATCTTATTTAGGCTGAGTTCATAACCCCTCTTCCAGTTTATAATAATCATCTTTCACTCTCCTTAACTGTTTGCATTATTCTTGTAGTCCATACTACATGTTATAGTTTTAAAATATTTGCTAGATTTTTAAAATGTGTCACTTCCATCCACTAGTTAGATAACTTCCACCTAAAATGAAAATATTACCCTTTTTCATTCCAAATTCCCTCAGTTTCCTTCACTCTAAAATTAATCTGCTGAAGAAGATGACATCTAAAGGATCTTTCTGTTTTTAACCTATGATTACATACATTTTCCTAGTTCACCATCCTAATATTATCCACTATTTTATTCCAAGAAAATAATTACTAAAGTTTTATATAATATAAATATTTCTATACTTTCATATTATTTTAATATTGCCTTGACTTATGTTCATCTTACACTGCACCCTTGTAAATATTCATGATATAATCTAAAATGTAAGGACTAACTTTTACACTTGTTTACCCTTTGAAAGCATGGAAAAACAAAATGAAGTTGTTTATAATAATGCTGAAATTGGCTCCAAATGACAATAGACATATAATTAGCAACCTTTTTTGAAGAAAAAAAAGTTATGGGATTGAAAATATTAACACATAATTTTGAAATCAAATATATGAAATAGCTTTTAAATACTTGGCTAATGTAACAAAACACAGAAACCAGTAGCTATAATGAATTGGTCTTTTATATGTTGTCTTGTTTTAAGGTAAAATGATAGATATTTATTTAGGTTCAATATAATTAATTTCATTTTTTAAATGAAATTCATATTATCTTTTGTTTACTTATATTCACCCCTCTATCTGTCTTCCCCCTTTCAGATAGCTATCCCATGCAACATTTTTTTCTAAAAAGAAATTAAATAAATAAAAGATTAAAAAAAATCAAAAATAATCAATGCATGATAGTATATGCAATGTTACACAATAATAAAATTTTTCACAGTTATAAGGGATAAGGGGAAGAGTCTTCTCTTACATCTTCTTTGGTGTAGGTTTGTTCCTTACTCTTTTGCCACACTTTCCATGAATTTATATTGGTTATTTTTCCCCTTATATTGTTCACATAATTGTGTATGCCATTTCTTGGCTCTGCTTATTCAATTCATATCAGTTCATTTAGATTTTACCATGCTTCCCATAATTTCTCATATTTATTTTTTCTAAGAAACAATATTATTCAATTATTTTCACCTATCATTATTTACCATCATTGTCCAATAGAAGAGCATCTACTTTGTTTCTACATCTCTTCTACTATAGAAAGTGCTGCTAGTAATATTTTAATATTTATGAAGACTTTTTTTAAATGAGGGAATTCCTTGAGGTAAACAGATAAGTGCAATTTTGGGGTGCATATAGGAATACATTATTCACTTGATACACATAATTCCAAATTGCTTTCCAAATTTTTTAGGGAAAAATACTTTATTAATATGCACATATTATTTAATATAAATCAAAACAGGTATATATTTTTATAACACAAAAATAATCATATCAATAATAATATTAACATGTTGGATGGACTTGATTTTTTGTGCAGAGTTTCTTCAATTATGGTATCTTTAATGATGTAATTTAATAATCAATTATTTTTTCAATTATGTATATTTTTATTGCTCATTTAATAAACAGCCCTTGCTATTAATACCTCATATTAATGAGTTTTTTAAAAAATTGTTTGCCCTTCATTTACTTTATTTTATTTTTATTTATTTAATTTTTATTAAAGCTTTTAATTTACAAAATATATGGATGGGTAATTTTTCAACAGTGACTCTTGCAAAACTCTGTTCTAAATTTTCCCCTCCTTCATTTCCTCCCCTCCCCTATATGACAGGTAGTCTAATACATGTTAAATATGTTAAAATATATGTTAAATCCAATATATGCATATATATTTATACAGTTATATTGCTCTGCTGCAGAAGAAAAATCAGATCAAGAAGGAAGAAAAAAACTGAGAAAGAAAACAAAATGCAAGCAAACAACAACAGGGAAAGAAAATGCTATGTTGTGGTCCAAACTCAGATCCCACAGGCCTCTCTCTGGGTGTATATAGCTTTCTTCATCACTGAACAATTGGAACTGGTTTGAAACATTTCATTGTTGAAGAGAGCCATGTCCATCAGAAATGATCATCATATTGTCTTGTTGTTCCTGTGTATAATGATCTCCTGGTTCTACACATTTCACTCAGCATCAGTTCAGGCAAGTCTCTCCAGGCCTCTCTGAAATCATCCTGCTGGTTGTTTCTAACAAATATATAGTATTCCATGACATTCATATACCATAGTTTATTCAGCTATTCTCCAATTGGTGGGCATCCATTCAGTTTCCAGTTTCTAGCCACTACATAAAGGGCTGCCACAAACGATTTTGTGCATGTGGGTTCTTTTCCCTCCTTTAAGATCTCTTTGGGATATAGGCCCAGTAGAAACACTGCTGGGTCAAATGGTACGCACCCTTTTTGATCACTTTTTGAGCCTAGTTCCAGATCGCTCTCCAGAATGGTTGGATTTGTTCACAGTTCCTCCAACAATATATTAGTGTCCCAGTTTTCCTACACCCCCTCCAACATTCATCATTGTCCTTTCCTTTCACCTTAAGCCAATCTAACAGGTTTGTAGTAGAATCTCAGAGTTGTCCTAATTTGTATTTCTCTGATCAATAGTGATTTGGACCATCTTTTCATATGACTAGAAATAGTTTCAATTTCTTCATCTGAAAATTGTCTGTTCATATCCATTGACCATTTATCAATGGGATAATGACTTGAATTCTTATAAATTTTTGTCAATTCTCTACATGTTTTAGAAATGAGTACTTTATCAAAAACTTTGAATGTAAAAATGTTTTCCCAGTTTATTGCTTCCCTTCTAATCTTGTCTGCATTTTTTTTGTTTGTATAAAAACTTTTTAACTTGATATAGTCAAAATTATCTCTTTTGTGATAAATAATGATCTCTAGCTCTTTTTTGATCACAAATTCCTTCCTCCTCCACAGGTCTGAGAGGTAAACTGTGCTATGTTCTTCTAATTTGTTTATAATATCATTCTTTATGTTTAGATCATGAACCCATTTAGATCTTATCTTAGTATATGGTGTTAGGTGTGAGTCATGCCTAGTTTCTTCCAGACAAGTTTCCAATTTTCCCAGCAGTTCTTGTCAAATAGTGAGTTCTTATCCTAAAAGCTGGGGTCTTTGGGTTTGTCAAGCAATAGATTGTTTTAGTTATTGACGATTTTCTCCTATGAACCTAAACTATTCGATTGATCAACTAGTCTATTTCTTAGCCAGTACCAAATAGTTTTGATGACTGCTGCTTCATAATATAGTTTTAGATCTGGTACGAGGCCTCATTCATTTTTTTTCTTCATTAATTCCCTCGAAATTCTTGACCTTTTGTTTTTCCAAATGAAATATGTTGCTATTTCTCTATGTCAGTAAAATAGTTCCTTAGGAGTTTGATTGGTACAACACTAAATAAATAGATCAATTTAGATAGTATCATCATCTTTATTACAATTGCTCAACCTATCTGAATACTTAATGCTTTTCCAATTGTTTAGATCTGACTTTATTTATGTGGAAATTCTTTTGTAGTTTTGCTCATGTAGATCCTGACTTTACCTTGGCAGAGATATTCCCAAATATTTTATAGTACCGACAGTTATTTTAAATGGAATTTATCTTTGTATTTCTTGTTGTTGGATTTTGTTAGTGATGCATGAAAATGCTGATAATTTATCTAAATTTATTTTGTATCCTGCAAATTTGCTAAAATTACAGAATATTTCTAATAGTTTTTTAGTTGATTTTCTAGGGTTCTCTAAGTATACCATCATATCATCTGCAAAGAGTGATAATTAGTTTTCCTCATTGCCTACTCTAATTCCTTTAATCCCTTTTCTTCTCTTATTGACAAAGCTAGCATTTCTTGTTTCACCCCTGATCTTATCGGGAATGGTTCCAGTTTATCACTGTTATATATGATGCTTGCTGATACTTTTAAGTAGATGTTACTGATTATTTTAAGGAAAAGTCCATTTATTCTTATATTCTCTAGTGTTTTCTTTCTTTCTTTGTTTCTTCTTTTTTCTTTTTTTCTGAATCAATTGGGGTTAAGTGACATTCCCAGGGTCACACAGCTAGGAGTGTTAAGTGTTTGAGACCAGATTTGAACTCAGGTCCTCCTGACTTCAGGGCTGGTACTCAAGTCTCTAGTGTTTTCAATAGGAATGGATGTTGGATTTTATCAAATGCTTTTTCAGCATCTATTGAGATAATCATTTGTTTTTTGTTAATTTGGTTATTGATACAGTCAATCATGCTAATAGTTTTCCTAATATTGAACCACCCCTGCATTCCTTGTATGAAACCTACTTGGTCCTGCTGTATTATCCGGGGGATGATTGTCTATACTCTCTTTACTAATATTTTATTTTAGATTTTTGCATTAATTTTCA
>JAJPUD010020531.1:321-24535 GCA_023553655.1 Myrmecobius fasciatus | reverse complement strand
GCTAAAATGACAGGAAAAGATAACGATGAATGTTGGAGGGGATGTGGCAAGACTGGGACACTGATGCATTGTTGGTGGAACTGTGAACGGATCCAGCCATTCTGGAGAGCAATTTGGAACTATGCTCAAAAAGTTATCGGACTGTGTATACCCTTTGACCCAGCAGTGTTTCTATTGGGCTTATATCCCAAAGAAATCATAAAAGAAGGAAAGGGCCCCACATGTGCAAGAATGTTTGTGGCAGCTCTTTTTGTGGTGGCTAGAAACTGGAAATTGAGTAGATGCCCATCAATTGGAGAGTGGCTGAATAAATTATGGTATATGAATATTATGGAATATTATTGCTCTGTAAGAAATGACCAGCAGCACTATTTCAGAGAGGCCGGGAGAGACTTGCATGAACTGATGCTGAGTGAGATGAGCAGAACCAGGAGATCGTTGTAAACAGCAAAAACAGTACTGTATGAAGATCAGTTCTAATGGACATGACTCTCTTCAACAATGAAATGCTTCAAACCAGTTACAGTTGTTCAGTGAAGAAGGCCATATATACACCCAGAGAGAGGGATGTGAAATGTGGACCACAACATAACATTTTCATGTTCGCTATTGATGTTTGCTTGCATTGTATTTCCTTTATCGGATTATTCTTTCTTATAAATACGATTTCTCCTGAACAAAAAAATGATGTGTGGCAATAACTATACATATATTCGATTTAAGTATTCTAACATAATTATCATGTAGTGGATATCCTGCTATCTAGTGGAGGGGTGGGGAGTAGGGGGGTAAAATTTGTAACAAAAAGCTTTGTAAGGGTTAATGTTTAGGAATTACCCATACATACGTTTTGCAAATAAAAAGTATTAATAAAAAAAAGAATTTTTGGCAGTTCTCTCTACAAATGTAGATAGGCAATACTCTGGAATTTATGGTGTCAGAGAGTTATTCAGATTACTGAGATGAAAAGTAACTAGTCTAGGATCACATAGTCAGTATGCAACAGAAATCTATTCTAATTCCTAACTATAGGACCATCTCTCTCTCTCCACTAAGCTACAGTGTCTCTCATGGGCTAAGTACTACATCTAAAAGAAATAGCTCTGTCCAGTTAGTAAATCCATTTAATCTTGCACCAAATAGCATAAAAAATTATAGGCAAATAATATTTAATCCAAACATTATTTCTCTCTACTATGTTGAAAATGTAATACTTTACTTCTGGTTATTTTCCTTGAGAGTCTGAAAGCTCTTTGAAGAAATGGTCTAATTTCTGGTCAAATATTCATTCATGTGATATGGATGAGGAAACAGAAGGATGAAATTTTGAATTAATCTAGAGTACTTAAGTATACATTGGGGATGATACAGATAGACAACTTTGTGTAAATAAAATCTTTTGCAAGCTCAATTTGGATCATTCTTCTGACAATAAAGGGGAAAAAGGATAATGTTATCTTGGACAAGTCAGAGAATCATGAAATCTAGACAAAAGAAGATGATAATTATGCTGGACAATACATATTGTTCTGAACAGATAACATGGGGAACCTGTGCTACATTCTGTCCATCACAATTTAGAAATGATATTGACAAGTTAAGATGGCAACCACTATAATAAAAGGGCAAGAGATCATGTCATAATAGGATTGCTTAAAGGAACTAGGGAAGTGTAGTCTGAAGAAAAGAAGGCTAAGTAGGAAATGACATTTTCCAAAATATTTGAAGGATTATCATGCACAAGAAGGATTAGACATGCTTTTAGTAGTTCCAGAAGGCAGAAATAGGAACTAAGAGAACAAAGTACAGAAAGTATATTGAGGCTTGATATAAGGAAAAAACCTCCTCATAATTAGAAAAATTCAAAAGTATATTGGATTGCCTCACACTGTGAGGAAAAACTAGGTGGTAGGGTGGATTGACAGCTAGACCTGGAGTCAAGAACAACCTGAATTTATAACTAGCCTAAGACACTTAACTGTGTGACCATGGGCAAATTACTTAACCACTTTCTGCCTCAGTTTTCTTAACTCTAAAATGGTGAAAATAATAGTACCTCTCTCCCAGGAATATTGTAAAGATAAAATGAGCTAGTACTTGTAAATAACTTTACAAACAATAAAGTTCTACAGAATATCATCATTATATATATATATATACATATATATAATTATTACTATTATTATTATTCAGTACTATGGTTAGTCAAATTATTATTATGAATTCCTCCCCACTAGATGCCTTTAAGTGGATATTAGATGACTACTTGTTGGAGATCAGGGAATTCCTGATCTAATATGGATAAACTAGAGATTTTTTGAGTTACCTTCCAATTTTCCGAATTTCTGATTTTGCAGCAAAAGTGCTTTCATTATTATAGAGTCAAGTAATAGTCTCTTATACTTTGTCAGTAACATAAATTTATAAATCAATTAAAAGATTATTTCTAATCTGGCATATATATGAGTATGCAAACACAAATATTGAGGTGAATCTATGATCTTAACAATATTGGTCAATGGAAGCAATGAACTAATCAATATGAGGAAATTCCCCCTAATGATGTAGATTATAACCATATCTATCAATACTGAGAAATTCTGGTTTATAACTTTCCATAAGTTCATCACTTATATGAAAATGTGAAATATTCACCACTTAAATTCTCTGCAGCAAACTGGAGTAGTGCTACTGGTGATAGTTTTCTCACTTTTTTCTTGAAATTAAGAGAACACCAAGGAAGTACCTAACCTGTTCAAAAATTAAGCTCCATTCTCATATGTGACCATTGTTTTCATGATTAATTTCCTCGATTCCATTCTTCACAATTGTTTTCCTCTATAATTAATTATTTGTGATCTTTTACAACCCTGTTTGTATTTGCTATACACCTCTCTGTTGCTTACTTTCTAAAACTTGTTTTTAGTTTTTTGAAAATTATAATAATCCAGGGCTTGTAGCCATATAAAAACATTATTATAATTTTAGCTTTTTGAAGAATATGGGCCTTTGTTTTAGGAGGGGGATCTTAATTAGGAAGATGGGGAGGGAGATGTCCTTTAGAAAATACTTAACAATTTCTCACACTCCTCTTCATATTTAATTTTGCACCTAACACATTATTCATTTGCAGTGCTTTAACAGCTTATATGTACTTATGGGCAAGGTTGTCCACCTGTCTACACATACACAAATATATACTGCATGTATATGTGTGTGCATGTAACTACATATTTGTGTGCATTTATTAATTTATGTGTGTGTGTATTCTTCAGTAATGATTCATGAAAAATAACTTCCGAGTAAATAAAATTTGGGATTATTTCATGAACTTCACCAACTATTTCTGAATTATCATACACTCATCATAACCTGGGAATAAAGTTAACATTATCAAGCTACAACATCCAGACTTTAGAAGTGTAAAAATATCCCTGTTTTTCTTAACAAAAAGAAAAGCCCTATGATCAAATAAAAATTGATTCCAAAAAATACAATGGTTGCCTGACTTTCTTTTTTGACAAAACTTAGAAAATGACATCTCCAGGGAACATTAAAAGACTCAATTATAAGGTAGCAGTTATAAGAGTAAAAATTCCTGGGACCTAGTCTTTCTCATTTTTGTATTCCCTTTTGTACTCACACAATAGTTTTCATGCAGTCAAAATTCAAACAAGGTTTGTTTAATTGAATCAAATAATAGCATTTTTGGCCTAGTTTCCTGAAATCTCATTTTTACTCTAATTGCTTAGCAAAGCCTATTTCATTAGCACCATTTAGTTTTTCTGAGTAAGAAACTGAGCATCTCTCCATTAAAACCTATTGCTTTCAGTAGGTTTTCAGAGAAATTATATGATAACATTTGTTTCTTTGCCTTTTTGCTAGGATCTATTTTTAAATTTTCTAAAAATTCATTCTTTCATTTGTTCATTCATTCATATCACATTATTTTTTGAAAGTAGAAACCTCAGTTTTATTTTCAAGTTAAAAGGTGCTATTTTTATGGTAAAGAAGACATTGTTTCATATGATCATGAGATGAAAACCTCTGAATAATATAAAGACACTGTTCAATGACCAAAATAAATGAGTGAGAGAAGAGAGGGGAGAGCGAGAGAGCGAGAGTGAGAGAGAGAGAGCTACTTTTCTTTATCTCAAGGACAGAAAATAAGAATGAAATATCCTTAAACTGCAGGCAATGTTCCAATTGGTTATAAAAAACAATGACTTGTTTCCTGAGCAGATAATATTTTCCTTTGGTCTCAAAAGTAGGCTTCAGGGGCAGCTAGATGGCTCAGTGGATAGAGTGTAGGCCCTAAAGTTAGGAGGAGATGAGTTCAAATGTGGCCTCAGACATCTTATACTTCCTAGCCGTGTGATTTTGGGCAAGTCCTTTAACCCCAATTGCCTCAACAACAACAACAAAAATAATAATAAACTAAATAAATAAAAGTAGGCTTGATACATATTGGTTCTAGATGGTCCTACTTCAAGTCATCATGATAACTATATAAAATAGAGATATCCCTTCTGATCTGATTGTATGATGGAGAAAATAACCATAATTAATGCATATAATTCAAAGATATTTTAACCAAAAAAGAAAGAATGGATTTGTTGAAAAGCTATTCCTTAACTCTTAAAAAAAATAGGGATAATTCTATGCCAAATAATGAACATGATAATAAATTTATTTTAATTTGGACTCTCAAGAACCATGCATTTACTACTAAAATAGTATCAAGTATTGAACCTCAGACAATTATCCTTAGGGTGTGGGAGTTTTTGGTTTTTTGTTTTTTTTTTGGTATGATTTTTAATTGAGTTTGGGATTTCATTAGTATAAAGGGCTCCAACTGATGAAATTTCCTCTATCAATGTAGATCAGTATCAACTCAGCAATTTACTGTGAAAGAGATTGCCTGGGGGCACTGAAAGGCTCAGGAATTTGCTTAAGAGTCACATAAACTGTGGTAAAACTTCAATCCTGGTTTTTCTGACCTGGTAGCTCACTATTCAATATACCATACTCCCTCTAACCTTTAGTAATACAATAATTACCATAAGAATATGTAAGAGGCAGCCAAGAAAACCTGGGCTCAAGTCTCACATCTGCTATAAACTAACTCTGACTCTAGGCAAATCACTTAAACACTCAGGATCCCCAGGCAACTCAAACTAAGTGAAGCTCTGAATGATATCTCAAGGTTGTTTAAATTTGCATTTCTCTAATCAATGATAATTTAGAGCATTTTTTTTTCACATGACTATAAATTGTTTTGATTTCTTCATTGGAAAACTGCCGGTTTTCACATCCTTTGACCAAATATTTATTAAATAGTGAATGACTGATAGAAAGAATTTTATCACTAATAAAATCACATCACAATAAAATCACAAGTCCAGTCTAAAAAGGGGGGGAGGGAGGGCAAAAGGATATATTACTATATTACTACATGAAACATCTATGTTTTTGTCATTATGAATACTCCTTCAACACAGAAGGTAGATCTTTCACATCTTAAAAGATAGTCTTCAAAAATTGATGTGGCTGAAAAATCCATCACTTTGTGATCAACTAGCCAGAGATGTGCCTCTATGAACCTGACTTCATTAGTCTTCAGATAACAGAGAGAGTCCAACATTGAGCCTATACTCAAAAACTCACCAGAGTGGGAGAAATCTGCTAGTGATTGTCAACTCCTGACATAGCTTTTTGGAACCTAGGGTGGATGCCACACTGGGAAGAGTGATTAGAGTGAGACTTAGTGGAAGATTAATAGTTCAGCAAAACTTGTTTAAGTGCCTATTCTCAGTACTGGGTTAGACACTGGCAAAAAATGCCAAAATATTTGTCATGGCTCCTGCCCTCATGAAATTAAAATCTGAAAGTTATATTGACATGTAAATAGGATGAATTAAATCCATTATAACTATATGCTAAAGTCTTCCTCAGATGCCTTATCACAGACTACTATGACAACAAAATAAAAGATCTTACCCATACTACTGAGCTAGCAATATTTCAAATATGAATCCAATGACATTGTATGAATCCAAAACATTATATGTTTTCTCACGATCAATCTCAGTTGTAAAAGACTTATCACAATGCTCTTGCTTTCAGTGTGCTCCTAGAGAAATGCCAGGATGAATAATATGTATTTAGGGACAGCTAGGTGGTGTAGTGAATAGAGCAACAGCCCTGAAGTCAGGAGGACTTGATTTTAAATCTGGTTTCAGACACTTAACAATTCCTAGTTGTGTGACTCTGGGCAAGTCACTTAACCTTAATTGCCTCAGCAAAAATAAAATAAAAAATAATATATATTTATTTTCTTTTTACTAGGAGGTACATTTAAATTTTTTCAAAAATCTATTCCTTTATTTATAACCCATTGTAATTTGAAAACAAAAACTTCAGTTTCTTCTATTAGCTTCTTACTGCCAAAGATTCAGTTGTTCAGTCAAAAGCAGAGAAGGAAAAGCTCAAGGACCTCTTCCTGGTACCTTGCTGAACAGAGAATCCAAAGTCTGAGACCATGCTCCATGAAGATGATATAAAAAAAAAAAAAAAAAAAAAAAACTGTAAATATTCTCAGAGAATGAGAAGCTTAATTAGAAATTAATTATTTTTTTAGCTACAAAGACCCTAAAAGACTATCTAAAATGCACGTGGAATGAGATTTATACTGATGAAAGGAATACTCACAGAAACAGTATCATGGATCTTTCAAGCATTAAAGGATAACATTTAATAGCTATATACTTTATTTTCCCCAAGATCTATACCTTATTTAACATAGAAAATCCCTAGTAAGGAAATTCCCTCTACCAATGCTGTTCAGTCAGTCAATAAACATTTATTAAGCACTTACTATTTGCCAAAACTTTACTAAGAGCTAGGAATACAAATACATGCAAAAAAGGAAAATTTTCTTGGATCTCAAGAAGACAATATACATAAAATGAAGCTAAATAGTACATGCAGGAAGGGGAGACACCTTTACAATCATTGGGAAGTCTAGATTTCAGTCTGGTTAAATATGAAGATTGGCTTAAATGGAGGTTATAAAAGGAACATTCAGTCAGAGATAAGGGCCATAGGGGAAGGAAACACTTCTGAGATATGAATTCCAGGATTGAAGGTATCAGCAATTGTTCTACAATCTAAGAGGTTTCCTGAATCACTAAGAGTTTAAGTGACTTTCCCAGGGTCAATACATAAAAGAGGCAGGACTCTTTCCAAGTCTTTTGAGAATTACTCACATGGTAAATGAAATTGTAAGCTTGAATTTCAAGAGAAAAGACTAAGGACATTTAATAAAAGAAAGATTTCATGATGAATTAAATTATATGTCAAAATCTTGTGCACTTGATGCCAATGCAGCAAAAGGAAGACCTATTACATATTAAAAAAGGTTTAACTGATGTTTTAAAAATTATAAGGTTTATCATTTAGGTCAATATATTCAAATGTCCCAAGTAATTTGCACACCATTGTAAGCTAAATCATTTCAAATGAAATAATATTTGTAAAGTACTTTACAAAGTGCCTGATACATAGTAGGTTCTTGATAAATGCTTGTTCACTTCCCTTCATTTTCTATGGCTGCATGTTTCCCAGATAATAATTCCATAAACTAAGAAAAAAGGTCAAGCCACTTTGGATAAAAGTCAGGGTTCTTGCTCTCAAGGAATTCACAATTTTATAGGAGAAATAACACTTTTTAAAAAGCTGAAAGTCGGAGAGGAGAAGTTACCTCCCTTAGGGACACAATGAAATCCTGCAACTGGAAAAGAAAAATGATCAGAGGTGGTGACTTTCAAATTTGATTTCATCTTGCAAAATGGTGAGTTTCTGAAAATCATGAAGTCCAGAAAAATAGCTGGATGGGAAATAATAAGAAAATTCTTAGGTGCCCTCCTTAAATGTATATGACAAGGAAGAGTTTCCAGATGTCTATTCCTCACCCTTTCCAAAGCGAGGGAGGGAGGTGTTCCAGGAAAAATGGATGCTAAGAAGTATGATTTTTAGGGTTAATTTCAACTTGCAGAATGAGTTTTTAGAGATTTAGAAGTCAAAGAAAATAACCAGATGGGATAAATTAATTGACAAACTAGTGGAATATTAATCTCACATTCCAGTTAGGAAAGAGAAATGATAACATGCAAACAAATATGGACATACAAGATATATTCATAGTAGATGGAAGAAACTAAATGCTGGAAGAGGGTGAAGAGGGGTACTATGAAAAAATTCTTGCAGAATATGGCATTTGAAATAAGTTCTGAAGAAAAGAAATCAAGGCCAGCAGATAAGGTAAGGCGAGAAAGCATTGCAAACAGAGTGATGCCAGTAAAAAGTCATGGACTTAGAAGATGGAGAATCATGCAAGAGAAATAGCAAGAAGGTCAATGTGGATGGATTGTAGAATTCATGGAGGGAAGAGAGGAGTAAGAAGATAGGGAAGATTAGGGTTGTAAAAGTCTTTAAATGCCAAACAGAAGATTCTATATTTGATCCCAGAGACAATAGGTAACCATTACAGTTTATTAGGTTAACAGTGGAGTTACATGCTTAGACTTACACTTTAGTTTTGACAGCTGAGTGAAGGATGGATTTGAATAGAAGAAAAATATGAGGCAAGGAGAACAGCCAAAAGATCATTTCAAGGGACAGGCCATCAACTAGATAAGAGCTAGACATGATCTCTCAACTTGAGGGTTTCATCCAGGTTTTGCTTGAAGACCTACAATAATGAAGAATTTAATATCTCCCAAAATGCTCAATCTACCTTAATATAATTCTAATTTTTAGGAAATGTATTTGCATTGGCTCATATTTAGCCAATTTCAAATTGTCCCAAGGGAAATATGGGGTAAGGCAACAAATCCAAGAGTATGATTAGTGATTTACTATGAGATAATGGTTGTGCATCCAGAAGTTCTCTGAACCATGGGTTCCAGGATATTTATCTGAATTATGTGTCTTATATCTTAGAAGTTCCATAAGGTATATGATATGTAGCATAGGGAAAGAACCCTAAACTTGGATTCAGGCAAGATCTGTCTCTGATAATTGCTAGATATATAATCTTGTGCAAATCCTATTTCCTCTCTGAGACTATCACCTTAGCTATAAGAGGTGAATAGTAATTTATATTACTTCCCCCAAAGAGATAGTACAAGTTAGGTACTTTGTAAACATTATATTAGTGCAAAATGTTATTTTGTATTCTCAAAAACTCTGTCTATACAAACTTGCTAGTCTGACTCACATTGTGACTCAATTAACCTTTAGTTTGAATTTAGGTAATTCACACCAAAAATGAAATTGGTTTTATGTATAGAGTGTGGTTTAGTCATGATATGCTAAAGTTGATTTTCCAGTGACTTTTAAAAACTTTAAATTGTTATCATCTTCTAGAATCCAGAAAAATGAATCATCTGTTTCTGTCAAATGGAAAAGGACAAAATCAGCAGGGAAGGAATTTTTATTTTCAAAGTATAGAGACAGTGTAATAAACAAGAGCAATTACTTAGCAGAAACTGTGCTACTGGATTTTTTTTTCTGGTTTTTCAGTACTCTTTCAAAGAATATGAAAGTACCGTGATTTGAAGGAATACATACTGTTCAGGTCACCTTCCCATCAAATTTCTTCAACAACAGGAACCAAAGGAACATTTTTTGCCTAATTGCATTAATGTTAAAAAAAAAATCTTAAAAGGCATTTAAATAATCCTAAATAGTGACAACTAGAGTCTTAGGAATTTCTTACTTTTACTCTGCTACTTACTTCTCATCTTGCCTTCCTACACCATTATCTATTTTTCTTTCCTGGGTCAATGTGAAACCATCCAGATGCTACCAGCATGTTTGCAAAGTATTCAGCACAATGCCTAGCACATAGCAAGTGCTATATAAATGCTTTCTCCTCCTTTCCTTTCATTTAAGATTATTACAACCTAAAGGACCTGCAGCTAATATATTGGATACTAACTCCCAAATACCAAATACCTTCCCCTTATTGTCAGTTTCTATTGTCCTGGGCACCTAGATATCATAGTAGATAGGGTATTGTATTAAGACTCAGGAAGACCTAAATTCAAATCTGGCCTCAAATATTTATTAGCCATGTGACTCTGGACAAGTCACAACCACTGTTTGCTGCAATTTCCCCATCTGTGAAATAATAACTATCTCTCAAGGTTGTATGATCAAATGAGATATTTGTAAAGTGCTTTACCAATCTTAAAATCCAATATGATGCTAGCTATCCTAATTATTATTTCAGGTACAAAGCTAAAATCTTTCTTCTTTGCCTCACTCCATAGGCTACCCATAGGCTGCAATATTCAATGATGAAGACTTGGTCTGACCTCTCTTAGTCAATATAAGTTTAAAAAAAATTAGAAAGTCTTAGGGACTTTCATAGAATGTCAGACGGACCTCCAGAAGCTTCCAGCCAACAAATTAGCTAGACTGGCAACTGCAGTTGTGGTCTGAATTAAGAGTTAGGAAAATTTACTTTGCCTCAGTATCCTCAGCTTTAAAATGGGTATAACAGTAAATGCTCCAGATACCTAATAGTTTTTCCCAAGTTTCAGATAGCATAAGATAAATCTAAAAAATATAAATGTTCCACAAAAATGTAAAATTCAATGGTTTCAAATATGTTTAAATGGAGGTAATTAATTGAAACAGGAATCATAGAAAATCTGTTTGATAGAATTTTGGAAGCCATCTAGTCCAAACCATATTTGAACAAGAAATCTCTATTCAGAAGGGGTTCATCAAGGTATTGCTTGAAGACCCACAATGAGGAAGAATTTCCTGCTTCTCAACTTCTAATTCTTCTTCTTCCTATGTTATATTCAATCTATTCTTTACATATATTATAGGCACCTATGTTTAAATGCTGTTGCCCCCAATGGATTGTGACCTCTTTGAGAGTAGAATTTGTCCCCAGAATTTACTACATTACCTGGCAGATAGTGAATGTTTAATAAAAAACTTTCTGACTACCAACATCAAGACTAATTGTACTAGTCCAGATCTCAAGACTGGCAGTTTCTCTGCAGGCATACAGAACATATTTAACTCTCATTTGAAATTGATGCTGTCTGTGGCTCATTATTCTACCTCTCTTCCAGCATACTCTTGTACTACACAATATGAGCTCAATTTCTAACACGTTATTCACCAAAATATCTCAGTACTAAAGTCTATTTTATCAGCATTTACTATAAGATCTGGAGCTAGAAATAATCTAGTTTAAGACCTAAAGTTGCTAAAGTCATTACTTGAAGTTACGTGCATGATGGCAGATTTTACCTTTAATCTAAGGCACTCAGATTTAGAACTATAGTATTAGAAATCATAAAGTCCAATTTTGACATAACATTTACATAGCACTTTAATGATTACAAAATACTTTGCACATATTATTTCATTTTACAGGTAAGGAAACTGAGGTCCAAATAAGTTAAATGATTTTCCCAGTCATGCAGCTAGTAAGTAATAATAGTAGTAAACACAGTGTCTGGCATATAGTATGTATTTAATAAATATTTACTGACTGACTGACTGACCATACTTTTCCTGACTTCCAGTTCACTGTACTATCCATCACATCAGGTTGCCTCCTCTAACTTTAGATTGAATGCTTTTTTTTCTACATCCATCAAAGTGGCCCATCAAAGTATACATGCTCCCCACATTTCATACTCTTAGGTGAAATGTTTGTATTTCACTTATGAGTATATCTAGTAAGAGAGAACTGTTATTCCTTCTGAAAAGTGTTAATATGTAGCAAGATGTTCAGGAGTGCTGAACAGGGAATTTGTAAATTGTACTGTATGCTCAAATAGAAGTACAGGGCTTGCTAAGAATTCTTAGATCTGGAGGACCAAATGAGGACTTGAAAACACAAAATTGACATTGTTTCCAATTTCCTGGTCCAAGTACACTGCCCTGACTCTTCCTCACCTTTCAATATGACTCATGCCTCTAAAATGAGATCTTTTAAAAAAGTAAAAAAAAAATAGACATACAATGAAAAATAAGACCAGTCATAGTTTACAAAAGTATTATGCAAGAATATTTTAGATAAAATTGTGGCCTAAAGATTTGTCTGAATCATTCCAAAGATCCTTTGCAAATTTCTTTTATTAGTTCTCAACACTAGTCCTAGGGAATAAAGTCAAGTATTTAGGCAAGATGAGCCACTGGGAATAGGAAATATAAAAAGAGATGCAATAAATGTCTGGAATCTAGAAATGCATTTCAATAAAGGAGCTTATGCTTTATAAGTCCATAGCTCCACTTCTACCCCAAAACCAATAATATGCATTTTTTTCTTTCAGTGTCTTATAATCCTTAGTTGTGACATACTTACTTCCAGACTCATATGTTGGAGCACACAGTTAACTTAGAAATCAATTGTTCTCATTTTTTCATTTTATAGGTGAGGGTAAAAAGGTCTAGCAAAGTTTTGTGACAAGATCATAAGATCATAACCTTTGTGGTTCTTTTATACAATCATTATATTTTACATTTATCTTGCCACAGCTACATACAGAGATGCCCATACCTTTGATCATCCCCATCACTTATAGGTGCCACATCTATGTTCATAAAGTCTAAAATTCCTTTATCTAATCAAAATTTACTGTTGTTCTACCTCTTCTGCTTTGCAATTCCTGTTTTTTATCCCCACTAAACCCTCTGATTCCTGTCCCTGAACTTGTACCAAACTAGGAGGAGGAGGAAGGAAAAAAGGAGGAAGAAGAGGGGGAAAATAAGGAGAAGAAAAATAGGAACAGGAGAACAAATAAGAAGGAAAATGTACCAAGGAAATCCTTTAAAATAGGAACAAAACCTCTGCTGAAGAAGTTGATTTTCCAAGTCTAGGCAGTATGCCTGCAATTCAGGCAGCTTCCACTAGATAGTGGAATGTCTTTATGATCTAGCTATTCCTAAGCACAAGTGAAAAGTGACAAAATAATAGAAAATTGTATTGAAAGCAAGATATAAAGAAATAATTTAAGCAAAAAAAAAACCTATTCTTGCTCATTTAATTTTACTCACTACTTCATCTAATCCTTGTCCTCAGCTTCTAAATCTTATCAGAGATTACATTGAAGTTTCTAGGCATTGAAAAGGAACCTGATTTGGCTTGTGCATTTCCATTATGCTTGATGATGTTGGCTCTGGCTACTAGAAATATAAGTGTCAGAGCTTGGTATGAAAGTGTCCTTAAGTCTTTAATCAATATAGCTAGTGTAATTGGTGGTAGTGAATACAATTCATAGTTAATTAGCTTCTGTTCTCACTTTTTCTTTCTGATCAATAATTCATCTACTTTTTATGATTACCAGCTGCTTCCAACAACCTTTACAAAATTGTTTCCTAGGGTTTTTTCTTCATGGAAGCAACCATGAAAGCAGTTTTAATATTTCTACAGAAACTCTTTGCATCCTCCCTTTATTTTTTCTTTTGATAATGCTTTTAAAACCTTCAGAAAGAAACATTTAAGTGTTTCAGCTTTGGTCTCCTCAACACTCAGTGCCTAAGTAGATTATAAGCCTTTTAAACACAGGGACAGATTTTAAGCCTTTTAAATACATGGGTAGTATCATAATTCCTTTGTGTACCTAGTACAAAGATTTTACCCATCATTGACACCCAATCAATGTTTGTTGATTGACTCACTTGATATTTTATTGCAGAATCATGTCTACAGCTAGAAAATGACAGCAGGGAACAGATGTGGTGCAAGGAAAGAGGGTCCACTAAGTTGCAAATGGAACATGAGTAAAGGCTAGCAGCAATTGCCTGTCAGTAACTACTCAGCTATTCTTCTCTCTCCCCTCTGACAGTCTATATTGGCTAAATCATTCCACTCCCCCTCACTTTCAAGTAGAGATAGGATAAAGCATTTGTGTGCCATGGGCAAGGTTTCAAAATTGTGCCGTACCATGTGTTATTGTTCTTAAACATCTTTGAGCATTTAAGGTAAAGTATTCAATTTGAATTATCAAAAAGTATGATACCTGTCATAAACAGGCATAATTTCTGTCATTAAAAACATGTTTAGCTAGAAAAATAACTTTTAAATGAGTTTCTTATTTATGATCTACCACTGCTTCTATTATAGGGATGGGTAATTTATCCTCACTAGCTCTAGTTGTCAGAGAGCTTGAAGGCTATGCATAGAGATGTCAACCGATCTAGTAGGAGGTATAAAAAAAGCATCCTGGATCAAACAAGTGGTCCCTGTAATTAAGACCTTTCTTTGATTAATAGAGCATGGTATATGGGAAAGAACCTTAGAGGAATGGATGGATGCCTGTTCTAACAATTACTCAGAATGTGACCATGGACAAATAATGTCATTTCTGAGTCACAAGTTTCTTGTTTATGACTCTAACACATATTCTCTCTCTCTCTCTCTCTCTCTCTCTCTCTCTCTCTCTCTCTCTCTGTCTCTCTCTCTTGGATTTTATGGGAAAGAATTTCACAAAACTTAGTATTTTAATAATGAGCTTCTAGTACCTCATGTCTATTCTGCCTGGCATTCTTGGTATGTGATTATATATCTAGACAATGAACTTCATACTGCTTATGTCCCCCTAATTTTCATCTACCAACTTTTTACCTACTGCTGGTCTCAATCAACCAATCAACATTTATTAAATAACCTACTATGTGCCAGGCTAAATACTGACAATACACAGGCAAAATCCAGTGCCTACTTTCAAGGAATGTACAGCTTAATGGAAGAGAAAAAATAATGACAAAAATATGCATAAATGATATATATATATATATAGGATAAACAGGAAATAATTAAAAGAGGGAAGGTGCTAAAATCTAAAGGATTAGAAAAATGAAAGATGTAGAAGATGAGGTTTTAGTTGAAAATTAAAAGAAAGTCTTTTTTAAAAGTCTCAGCCTTCATCCTTAGCATATGTGCTGGTTCTACTTTGTCTGATTATGATTCATTGACTTATTCTGACTTCATTCACTTGCCTGATTCCTTATCTTATTTCCATTTTCTAGTCCCAGTTTCTCACCCTGAATCTTTTGCTATCCATGTCCAAGGTGTCTATCATTATAGGTCTTGTGAGAAAGAACTATGATCACTCACTCAGTCAAATAGCATTGACTAAACCCTATTTCATTCCAGATGCTGTAATAAGCATGGGACACACACACAAAAAAAGGTAAAAGTCCCTGACCTCAAGGAATTCATAGTCTAATAGTGGGGGGAGGGGGGAACATAGGCTGATGTATAGCTATGTACAAACAATAAATTTAGGGTGACCTTGGGAGTATGGTACTAAAATAAAGGAGGACTAAAAAACTTTTTGAAGAAGGTGGAACTTTAGCTGAGATTTAAGGAAAACCACAGAAGTCCAGAAGGCAGGGATGTGGAAGGGGAGAGTTTATGACAGGTCATGAAAATGCTTGAAGTTGAAGGAAGCAGTATCTTGTATAAGAAAATGCAAGGAGGCCAGTGCCACTGAAATGGAAGTAAGTAGATGTAAATAAGATATAAGAAGACAGCAATGGTAGAAAGGGATCAGGTTATGAATGGCTTTAGAAGCCAAATGGAGGATTTCATATTTGATCCAGGATGTGATAAGGAGTCCCTGGAGTTTATTAAATGGCAGGTCTGCACTTTAGGAATATTAATTTGACTTCCAATTGGAGGATATACTGGAATGGGGAGAATCAAGTAAAAAAAAAAACAGCAAGCAGGGGAAGGATATGAGAACAAAGAAGGTAAAAATGACAGGACTTGACATATGATTATATATAGGGTAGGTAAGAGAGAAGGAAGATTTGAAAATAATATTGAGGTTACAAATTTGGATGAGTAGGAGAATGGTAGTAACCCTGATAGTAATTTGGAAATTAGGAGAAGGAGACTTGGCCAGCATCACATAGCTAGTAAGTTTCTGAGCCGAGATTAGAACTCAGATTTTCCTGATTCCAACTCCATTACTCTAAATATTGTTTTAATTAGGATGTAAGAAGGAGAGGAATAAAAGATGTCAATCAATTTTGAGTCCAGGTAAGACAATCACTGTAAAAATATGCTCATATTCACCACAGCAACTCAAGTTTTTATATGCCAATTTTTCCCCAGAGCTTTAAAGTGGTCACAAACTTGTGCTCTATTCATCTTAATAACCAGGGGGAAGAATACATTGTTCTTGCCACTGAATAGAAAGAAATAAAGAATATGATAATAGGGGGAAAGATTCATTCTTACCTGTTTATAGCTAATGGGGAGAGTAATTTTCAGTACTGGAGAGGTCCTATGGTGATTACTTTAAAAAAATGAAAAAAACTTTTAGGATAGTTAAGCTAAAATTATCAGATTTTTATTCTATGTGTGTCCAAACTTATCCTTGTGGATAAGGAACAGAAAAAAAGAAGGATGAAGAAAATGATGACCACCTTATTAATCAATATGCTTGCCATTAAATAGAATTTTCTAGAATTATTTTTATGTGCTATGTCTAAAATAATATTAAGAGGGAAGTAAATGAAAATCAAATAGGTAGTTTGGAGCTAGATTATATGAGTCAGAAGAGTGAAAACTCTATCCTAGTAATGTGGAAAAGGAAAAAGAGGATTGAACTGGCATTCAGGGCACCTGGCTTTGAATCCTGCTTTTGCTCTTTTATAAATTATGTAACTATGTTACTGAGGCAGAATGTCAAGTGTGAAGTCAGGAACACTCATCTTCCTAAATTCAAATCCGACTTGACACTTACTAGTTGGGTGATCCTGGGTAAGTCACTTAATCTTATTTGCCTCAGTTTCCCCATCTATAAAATGAATTGGGAGATGAAAATGGCAAACTGCCCTAATATATCTGCCAAGAAAACCCCAAATGGGGTCATGAAAAGTAAGATATGAATGAAAAACAAAACTTACAGAACTAGGGGATACCTAGAACATTTTCTGGCTGTAGTCTACTTCCATCCTTCTAGCGAAAGATTAAAAGGAAAAAAAGTAGAGCCCAACTCAAGGTGGCTCATTACCTTATAAAGATCTTGTGAATGGCCATCTGTCTGCTACTGAGCTCTTCCTTCTCAATCATCAAAGAGGTATTTGAATTGTCATCCCCAAAGAGCACTTTAGCATAGCTTCTGTGTCATATGTAACTAGCCAGAAGAAACCAGAGGCTTTGTCACTCCCAAAGTGTCCAAACCCTGAGCTGGTACCCAAGATTGGCTAGAATCAGACAGCAAAATTCTACAAATGTTTTCTACCATCCCCGATCACACATTTTTCACTCTGGAAAAGTTTTCCCCTCTTTCTAATCCTAGCTGCCCACTTTACAGATTTCTCAGTTTGGAAGTCTGTAAAGTGGGCAGCTAGGATTAGAAAATTTTTGAGCTCCCTGTGATTCTATACTCCACCTAATCACTCAAATGAAGTTTTCACTATTTCTACTGTCATTCTGCTGGGTAGCCATTTCTCAATATTTACTTATTTATGGGCAAGTACTTTAACCTTTGTCCATCTCAATTTCCTCATCTCTCAAATCAGAATATTCATAATGACATCTATTTCCCAGGATGGTTGTAAGTATTTTGCAAATCTTAAAGCACTATATAAGTGATAGTAATTATGATGATGATGATCTTGTTTTATTTATTATCTAAGTAAGTTCACCTGATACTTTCTAGTCAGTTCCAGCCCCACTCCAGACCATTTCTCCCATATCTTATATAGTGTTTATACATACATGGTAGAAGTCCAGAATTTTCTGACTAAGGCTTATAAACTCACATGCAAACTATTAGACATTATGATTTGTATTCATAACATAGAATGTGGAACAAGGCATACAAGCTTATGTTCTATGTCAAGAGGTAGAGAGGTTGCTAACTGACAGTCATAGCACAGGCTTTCTGCCTTCTTATTACAGGAAATTGTTAGCCTCAGATATGGCAAATCACAATATTGAGGTTATGGGGAAAATAGAGTCAACAACAATTCAATTCAACATGCTGCAGCCATCTGGTGTGAGCAGAGGAGGAGAGTGGACTCCGATTTTAGCCTCCATGGGCCTAGTCACTTCTGTCCTAAGTGGAGCAGTCTCTCAAGCTGGAAAATCCAAGTGTTTAAGGCTGACACATTTCTTATCCAAAAGATTGTATAGAACTTTAGATGTCATGCTTATAAAATTCTGCAAACTGTTAAAAATAAAAATAGGGCCCATGGAATCCAAATGGAATTCATAAGACTATTTCAGTCCTCCTCTGATGTCTGGCATTCTTTTTCCCTTTGCTCTGAAACACTGCAGTAGTCCTTATTTTCAATGACCATTTCCCAGGTTACACATAAATGATTCTAACATCAAGTCTATTCTGTAAAGAACTTCTTTCAATGTAATGGGAAAAAAAAGCATTGAAAGTGCAAGTCTGACCATGTCAGCTCCCTATTCAATAAATTCCAGTAGCTCTCTATTACTCCAAAATCAAAAATAAAACCCTTGGTTTGGCTTTTAAAGCCTTCCATAAACTGTCCCCTTCTTACCTTTCTAATCTTTTTTTTTTGTTATAACTCCCTACACAAAATACTTCCAAGTTCACTAACACTGGCCTCCTTTCGTTTCTCCCACAAGACACTCCATTTCCCAAATCCATTATTTTTTGTTGGTTGTGCCCCATGCTCTCTCTTTCTTCATCTCCACTTCCCACCTTCCCTGACTTCAAATTTCAACTAAAATCCTACCTTCTACAAAAAGCCTTTCCTGGGCACTCTTAATGTTTGTGTCTCCCTCCATGATTGTCTCCTATTTATTCTGAATATTTCTCATCTATACATAATAGCTTGAAGCTGACCCAATAGATCGTAGGTCTTGGAAATCAAGGACTTTTTTTTGGGAGAAGGGGGTATCTCCAGCACTTGACATGATTTCTACCACAAAAAAATCCCATAATAAAAATTTGTTAATGTTATTTAGATAGAACTATATATTATAAATATATTCATAGCATATATATATATAAATATATGAAACACATATATATAGGTTGACTGATTCACTTTTTTATGTACTTTTCTACTGGTTGCTTAAGTATCTTCATAGTCACAGATGTAGTTGTGTGATAAGCACCTAAATCATACTGTACATGTTCAATGTCATTACACATGATAAAATTTTTCTGCTTCATTTTTCACCATGGAACCTTAACACAGTGTATAATATGTCTTCCATCTAGGTATCCTCACTATCTTTTTATGTTACAAGTTTTTTCCTCTTCTTTGGAAGGCAGGTAAATAGCTACCTTGATCATTCTCATTTTGCATGTTCAAAAGAGCCACACAGAGATTAAGAACAGCTAGGTGGCACAATAAATAGAGTGTTGGACAAAGAGGCAGGAAGATCTGAATTCAAATCCAACCTTGAACACTTATTAGCTGTGTGAGTCTTTTTTGTCTCAGTTTCCTCATCTGAAAAATGAGCTGAAGAAGGAAATGGCAAACCATTGCAATATCTTTGTCAAGAAAACTCCAAGAGGTCATGAAGAGTCATACCTATACGACAACAACAATTTAGAGATGAAGGGAAATCTCATAAGCAAAGCCATAAATTAATGAGTCTAAATTTCAATCTCTCTGTAAAATCCTCCTTTTAGGAGGCATGACTAAGTAGAATAAGCAACAAATTGGGGATCACATTAGGGTACTAAATCTGGTTCTATTACTAACTACCAATTATTCTTTCTGGAACCCACCATATCTATGAAATAAAAGCCTTGGACTAGATGTCTTTTGAAATTCTATGCCATAGGTCACTCTCAATGATTCAGATATTAAGTATCGCCATCAACTCTATCAAGTATAGACAACTTGATATAACTCATTCAATCTAAAAACAATACTAGTAGCATCTTCCATTTACACAGAGGTTTAAGCTTTTCTAAATGCTTTAAGTTCATAATTTAAATTTTAAAAGTAAATGGCAATCTATCCTACCAGCAAGTTTCCTTTTTAAAGTCTTTGTTTGTACCTGTTAACTTTTCTACCTTCATTTTTGTGTTTTAGTAACTTTCAGACACCTTGAAAACACTAAATCATTTAGAAGAATATCCAGGTCTAAACTCTGAGCCACAAAGTGCCAAATGAAGGATCTTCCTATAAGTCAAGCCTAACATATTGCCAGTGGCATAACTTTACCTTGAGGACTAGTAAATAGCCAAACCAATGAACACACCTGTACTAAATTCATCCTGTGGACAAAGAGTTGTTTTGCTGTAGGGGATATAAATAAATAAAAGATATGGTTTCTGCCCTGTGGGATCTTATAATCAAGGCATAAATACATAAAAAGTTAATAGCAAATGGAAATTTTTATGGCAATAGAATATAATAATTGATATATACTTGACGATTATTAATAATAAAATAATAATTGAATGCAAGGAGGAACAAAATGTCACAAAAGTTAGAGAGGCAGCCTTGGAGAAAGTTAAGTCCTGACTCGACACATCTTGCTTAGGTGGCTTTGGACAGGCATTTAATTTCTCAAAGAGTACCAATGGGAATGAAAGACTAACAACAACATCCACTAGTGAAACAATCAGGTACAGCAAATGGAGGAATCCTGGATGCTGTGATTAGGTAAAATTACCTTGGTAGTATGCTTTCCAGGGAGGTGCACATAGATGATGAGGTTGCCAGAGCTAGCTCAGAGTTTGGAAGGCTCCAATGGAAAGTGTGGGGTTAAAGAGGTATCAGACTAACTACCTAATTGAAGATCTGCAGAGTCATTGTGTTAATTTTATTGTTATATATCTATGAAATGTGGACAGTATACAGTACCACGCCAGAAAACTGACTTACTCCATTTGAACTATTTTAGGAAGATTGAAGATTCTGACGATCACCTGGCAAGAGAAGGTACTAGAAACTAAGGCTCTTTCTCAAGCTAAACTTCCAAACATTGATATTCTATTTCAGAGAATATAACTGATGAGCTGACCACATTTTTCAAATGCCAAACATACATTTGCCTAAAAGACTATTTTACATAGAAATCACACAAGACAAGTGCTCACAATCAGGTCAAAAGAAGTAATACAGGGACACTCCCAAGTTCTCTCCAAAGAATTTTGGAATTGATTGTGAGACTGGAAGATACAGGTATAGGATTTCCCAGAATGATGTGTCCACATCAAAGAAGGCTCTATGTTCAGTGAGCAAAGTAGAATTATAGTAACTCAAAAGAAACATGAGATGTTTAAATTTAGAGCCATCACCAGTCCAAATGTAAACATGAACTTTTTTTGCCCAATCTTTGGTAGAGTCTTCTTACCACTTATTGCTCTGATCAGTTACAAGCAGGCACACTGTACTTTGATCCTAATCTAATGACTGTACTTTGATCCTAATCTAATGAGGTAATTTTGGTCCTTGAATACAAAAGACATTTTCCCATACTAAAGTCCTACTATGGGGGCAGCTAGGTGGTGAAATGGATAGAGCACCAGCCCTGAAGTTAGGAGAACCTGAGTTCAAAAATGACTTCAGACACTTAACACTTCCTGGCTGTGTGACCCTAGACAAGTCACATAACCCCAATTGCCTCAGGGAAAAAATAATTATAAAAAATAAAGTCCTACTATGGTGACTTTCTCAAGAACTGATCTCATAATTTACTAAATCTCTATCCTACAGACCTAAAAACTTTTGAAGAGATTTATTATGAGAAGAGATTAGAGAACATTACTAGGGATGACTTTTTCTCCATAACAACTCCTCAAATTGTATGCTAAGGAACTATGATCTATCTACCCTGGTGTAGGAAGCATTTCCAAAGGTTGAAATCATAGGTCCTCCCTGAAGAAAAATCACAATCACATTATACTAAATCTTCATTTGAGAGATAGTACAGTAAGAATGGTGAAGAAATCACAATCACTAAAATAGGACAAGATCAGGGCTTCAGGCTAGCAAAATCACTTAACTACATATGTAACTAAATTGCCTCATCTATAAAATTTGACATAACAATAATTGTCTTGTCTACCTCACAGGATTTTTGGGAGGATCAAAGGGGCTAATATATATGATAATATATTTTCAATAATTCATGGATACTTGCACAAAAATGGTTTATCCTGTAGCCCCTCTTCTATAACACAGGGAGAAATCTTGAATTCATCAATAATTTTGTTTCTGATTGGTAAAAATCTATGTTAGGTCCCACACTAAAATTCACATCCTTAATTCATAGGACATCTCTTTGAAATCTTATTCAAAGTCTATTTACTCTTATTTTTGGCACAATTCTTACAAGCTTGTTTATTTCATTGCCAAACCTCAGCAGAATAGAAGTAACAAATTAGAAAGGGTAAAAGGAAGGTGCTAGAGGCAAAAATACTGACAGCAGCAAGAAGTGACAGGTGACACAGCTTGACAGTGAGAAAAGAGACAGAAAGCCTATAAAAAGCAGAAGAGAAAAAATATTCCAAAACTACAGCAATGTAGGGGCCATTTACTGTAGAGGTGACAGCTCTCCACATCTCCAAAAGCCCTGAAGGCATCAATGTATTACAGGCTGCTGTTCATAATGATGGCCCTGAGTCTTCTAAAAAATACTGGGTAAGGATTGGAAGTAGTCTAATAGATTTAGCAAAGATTATCATCCAAAATGTTTTTTTTTAAAGTTTTGGCAACATAATTGTTAAAAATATCAATTTGCTCCTTCTGTTCTTGCTTAATTTCATCTGTGAGATGCAGACAATAGTAACCCTATCTAAATTACAAGGTTATTATGAGGATCAAATGAGAGAAATACATATTAGACTTAATTTTGAAAAGTTTTAAAAGAAAAAAAATAAACATTCTATATTCTTAATCTTTCTTTCCTCAAATTTTGTTCTTTCTACTATTTCTTTTCCTAGCTTGCCTCTTGATTATATTAATAAAGTCTTCCCTGGAAGACAGACAATAAGTCCATTATTTCTTTATTCCAACTGAGCATCTACCAGAAAACAAAATTTACTTAGGTTCCATGTAAAGAAACTGTTTTTCCTTTAAAGGAAAAGAAGGGCTTGAAAGCTGTGTCTGTTAAGCATGATCGTGAATGAGATTACTGAAGAAAATACGATCTTTTCCAAGTGTGTTAAATATCCCTCCATTAGCTTCCTGCTCTGATGCCTCAACATCGGATGGAGTTGACCCTGCTCTCTGGACTATTCTGCTCACAATGTCTGACCATTCTTCCTAGACTAGGAAGTTTCTGGACATGAATTTCATGAGAGACTGGGTGCTTGAAATCAGAAAACAATCATAGTTAAGTGTGGAAAGTACTATTCACCAAAAAAGATGGCTGCATTGAAATGAATTTATCTGGCCATGGCTATGGATTAAACTATCTATGAAAAAGGGGAGGAGTTGTGAGCGATATTGATCACATTGTACCATGCCTGGAATGCCCTGCCCCTCACCTTTTCCTTCTTGCTTTCTTCAAGACTTAATTCAAATTCTACTTCTGCAGAAAGCTTTGGCCTGTCACTTCCTTCCGGGGGTGGAGCCATGGTGGCAGAGATCAGACAGGAGTCTCTGTAACCTCCTCTAACCTCCCCTCAAACCAACAACATATGAAGCCTCTAGACTGATTTTGAAGCAAAAAAATCCACACTATCTGGAGAACAACACGATTCTAGAAGAAGATACTCTGGAAGAACCTCAAAACAGGTCTGTTTTAATTGGGCAGGGGGGTGGTCTGCTGAACCCAGACTACAACGCAGGGAGCCGGGGCAGGGAGCTGGAGTAGGGAGCTGGAATAGGAAAGCGGAACAGGAGTGGGAGCATTGTGCTTTTCACACACCTGGGAGGCTTCTGTGGGCCTCTTAGACCAATCTGTCCTGATTGTGGGCAGGTGGGTTGGAGGGTCTGCCTTTTGAGGGGGATAGATTGTGAACCAATGAACCCCTGATGAGCATCGGACCTAGCTGCCATTACACAGCACCTTAAAGCAATTAATCAAAGAACAGGACTGATCAGCACCAGAAATAATTCAATCAGCAGAGCTACCCACTACCTGAAATAATTCAATCAGCAGAACTGCCCCAGGGCAAATTAAAGCAGCTGTCCCACCTTTGCCCTAAACAGACCTCACACCTTTAAAAAAAAATGAATAAAAAACCAAAAAGACCTCTCACCATAGACA
>JAJPUD010020530.1:0-16101 GCA_023553655.1 Myrmecobius fasciatus | reverse complement strand
CTTTACAAAGCTTTCCATTACAAATTTTACCCCCAGTCCCCTCCCCTTCCCTAGATGGCAGGAAGTCCACTACATGTTAATAATGTTGAAATGCTTGAGAATTTATGCAAGAAAAATCCTATCTACAAGAAAAAAAAAGAATCAGAGAAGGGCAACACAAAGCAAGCAAATGTCAATAGAGATCATGAAAATGTTACATTGTGATCCATATTTCATTTCCCTCTCTCTGGGTGTATATGGTTTTCTTCAGTGAACAATTGGAATTAGTTTGAGACAATTCTTTGTTGCAGAGAGCCATTTCCATCAGAATTGATCATCATGTAATACTGTTGTTGCTGTTTATGATGATCTCCTGATTCTGCTCGTTTCACTCAGCATCAGTTCATGCAAGTCTCTCCAGGCCTCTCTGAAATCATCCTGCTGGTGGTTTCTCACAGAGCAATAATATTCCATAATATTCATATATCATAATTTATTCAGCCACTCTCCAATTGATGGACATCCCTTCAGTTTCCAGTTTCTAGCCACTACAAAAAGGGCTGCCACAAACATTCTTGCACATGTGGGGCCCTTTCCTTCCTCTAAGATCTCTTTGGGATATAGGCCCAGTAGAAACACTGCTGGGTCAAAGGGTATGCACAGTTTGACAACTTTTTGAGCATAGCTCCAAATTGCTCTCCAGAATGGTTGGATCCGTTCACAGTTCCACCAACAATGTATCAGTGTCCCAGTTTTCCCACATCCCCTCCAACATTCATCGTTATCTTTTCCTGTCATTTTAGCCAATCTGACAGGTGTGTAGTGGTATCTCAGAGTTGTCTTAATTTGCATTTCTCTGATCAATAGTGATTTGGAGCAACTTTTCATATGACTAGAGATGGTTTTAATTTCATCATCTGAAAATTGTCTGTTCATACCCCTTGACCACTTATCTATTGAAGAGTGGCTTGAATTCTTATATAAATGAGACAATTCTCTATATATTTTAGAAATGAGGCCTTTATCAGAACCATTAAATGTAAAGATGATTTCCCAATTTGATGCTTCCCTCCTAATCCTGTCTGCATTTGTTTTGTTTGTACAGAAACTTTTTAACTTAAGATAATCAAAATTATCCATCTGGTGTTCAATTAGGAGTTTCAGGTCTTCTTTGGACATAAATTTATTCCATCTCCACAGGTCTGAGAGATAAACTATATTACGTTCCTCTAACTTGCTTACAAAGTCCCTCTTTATATCTAGATCATGAACCCATTTAGATCTTATCTTGGTATGTGGTGTTAGGTATGGGTCAAGCCCTAATTTCTTCCACACTAGTTTCCAATTTTCCCACCAGTTTTTGCCAAATAGTGAGTATTTGTCCCAAAAGCTGGGGTCTTTGGGTTTATCAAATACTAGATTGTTAAGGTTATTGCCTAGATTGTCCTGATATCCTATCCTGTGCCACTGATCGACTGCTCTATTTCTTAGCCAGTACCAAACGGTTTTGATGACCGCTGCTTTATAGTATAGTTTTAGATCTGGTACAGCAAGGCCACCTTCATCTGCCTTTTTTCTCATTAATCCCCTTGAGATCCTTGACCTTTTGTTCTTCCAAATGAACTTTGCTACTATTTTTTCTAGATCTGTAAAATAATTTCTTGGGAGTTTGATTGGTATGGCACTAAATAAGTAGATTAGTTTGGGTAGTATTGTCATTTTTATTATGTTCGCTCTTCCTACCCATGAGCACTAAATATTTTTCCAATTGATTAGGTCTGATTTTATTTGTGTGAAAAGTGTTTTGTAATTTAGTTCGTATAGTTTCTGACTTTTCCTTGGAAGATAGATTCCCAAATATTTTATCCTATCATCTGCTATTTGGAATGGAATTTCTTTTTGTATCTCTTGCTGCTGAACTTTGTTGGTAATATATAAAAATGCTGATGATTTATGTGGATTAATTTTGAATCCTGCCACTTTGCTAAAGTTGTGAATTGTTTCTAGTAGTTTTTTAGTTGAGTCTCTAGGGTTCTCTAAGTATACCATCATGTCATCTGCAAAGAGTGATAATTTGGTTTCTTCATTGCCTACTCTGATTCCTTTTATCTCTTTTTCTTCTCTTATTGCTAAAGCTAACATTTCTAGTACAATATTAAATAGTAATGGTGAAAGTGGGCAGACTTGTTTCACTCCTGATCTTATTGGGAATGGTTTTAGTTTGTCTCCATTACATATGATGCTTGCTGATGGTTTTAAATAGATGCTACTGATCATTTTAAGGAAAAGCCCATTTATTCCTATACTCTCTAGTGTTTTTAATAGGAAAGGGTGTTGGATTTTATCAAAGGCTTTTTATGTATCTATTGAGATAATCACATGGTTTTTGTTAATTTGGTTATTAATATAATTAATTATGCTGATAGTTTTCCTAATATTGAACCAGCCCTGGATCCCTGGTATAAATCCTACTTGGTCATAGTGTACTATCCTGGGGATGACTTTCTGTAATCTCATTGCTAAAATCTTATTTAAAATTTTTGCATCAATATTCATTAAGGAAATTGGTCTATAGTTTTCTTTCTCTGTTTTTACCCTACCTGGTTTAGCTATTAGCACCATATCGGTCTCATAGAAGGATTCTGGCAGTATACCTTCTGTCCCTATGTTCTCAAATAGTTTGTGTAGTATTGGAATTAATTGTTCTTTGAATGTTTGGTAGAATTCACATGTAAATCCATCTGGCCCTGGAGATTTTTTTTTAGGGAGTTGGTTAATATCTTGTTCCATTTCTTTTTCTGATGTGGGGCTATTTAAATAATTCATATCCTCTTCTGTTAACCTGGGCAATCTATATTTTTGTAGATATTCCTACATTTCATTTAAATTATCAAACTTAGTCTGCCCTGATATTTTAGACCCAGAAGGCAAAATACTTATTGAAACAATCCACCAATCACCTCCTGAAAGAAACCCAAAAATTAAGTCCCCCAGAAATATCGTGGCTAAATTCCAGAACTATCATACCAAGGAAAAGATATTACAAGAGGCCAGAAAGAAACAATGTAAATATCGGGGAGCTACAATTAGGATCACACAGGACCTAGCAGCTTCTACTTTGAAGGATCGAAGGGCCTGGAATCAGATATTCCGCAGGGCAAAGGAACTTGGATTACAGCCAAGAATAAGTTACCCAGCTAGAATGAGCATTTTCTTCCAGGGAAGAAGATAGTCATTCAATGATATAGGAGAATTTCACCTATTTCTACTGAAAAGAGCAGAACTGAACAAAAAATTTGATCTACAAACACAGAACACAAGAGAAGCATAAAAAGGTAACAAGAAAAAAAAAACCTCTTGATAACGATATTTATGTTATAGATACTTATAGAATGAGGGTTGATTTTTATGAATCTATTATTACATTATGATTATGATACGATTATTGTGTTTTTGTGATTATTATGATATGATTACTGTGATTTTATGATTATGATATGTTTATTGTGATTTTATGATTATTATGATATGATAAACTGAAAAAGAAATTAGAGGTAGAAAAGGGATAACACTGGAAGAAGAGGAAAAGGAGGTAAAATAAGGGAAATTACATCACATGTAGAAGCAAAGAAAACCTATAATGATTGAGGGGAGAAAAGGGAGGGGAATGAGAATTGGGTTGATCTCCATCTCATCAGATGTGGCTCTGAGGGAATAATAAACTTACTTATAAGGACACAGAAGGGAAAGGGGGGAAAAAGGGGGTGGGTGGGGCTCTAAAGGGGAAGGATTGTTTGAGGGAAGTGGTTTTCAAAAGCAAAATAGTAGGGAGGAGGGAAAGGGGATAAGAAAGAGAAAAGCATAAGCTAGGGTAAATAAGATGGCAGGAAATACAGAATTAGTTATTTTAACTGTGAATGTGAATGGAATGAACTCTCCCTTAAAGCCGAAGCAGATAGCAGATTGCATTAAAAACCAGAATCCAACAATATGTTGTATACAAGAAACACATCTAAAACATAGAGATACATACAGGGTGAAGGTAAAAGGCTGGAGCAGAATCTATTATGCTTCAGGTGAACAAAAAAAAAGCAGGGGTAGCAATCCTGATCTCAGACCAAGTAAACGCAAAGATAGACTTAATTAAAAGAGACAAAGAAGGAAATTATATCTTCCTAAAGGGTACCATAGATAATGAAGCAATATCAATACTAAACATATATGCACCAAGTGGTATAGCATGGAAATTCCTAGAGGAAAGGTTCAGAGAGATGCAAGAAGAAATAGACAGAAAAACTATAATAGTGGGGGATCTCAACCTCCCTCTCTCAGAACTTGATAAATCAAACCACAAAATAAATAAGAAAGAAGTTAAGGAGGTAAACCAAATGTTATAAAAGTTAGTTATGATAGATCTTTGGAGGAAATTATATGGAGACAGAAAGGAGTTTACTTTTTTCTCAGCAGTCCATGGAACTTATACAAAAATTGACCATGTGTTAGGACACAAAAACCTCAAAATCAAATTCAGGAAGGCAGAAATAATAAATGCATTTTTTTCAGATCATGATGGAATAAAAATCACATGCAATATAAGGCCAGGAGAAAATAGACCAAAAAGCAATTGGAAACTAAATAATTTTATCCTAAAGAATGAATGGGTGAAACAGCAAATTACAGACACAATTAATAATTTCATTCAAGAGAATGACAATAATGAGACAGCATACCAAAATTTGTGGGATACAGCCAAAGCGGTAATAAGGGGAAAATTTATATCTTTAGATGCTTATTTGCATAAAATAGAGACAGAGAAAATCAATGAATTGGGCTTGCAAATAAAAAAGCTAGAGAAAGAACAAATTAAAAACCCCCAATCAAATACCAAACTTGAAATCCTAAAAATAAAAGGAGAGATTAGTAAAATGGAAAGTAAAAAAACGATTGAATTAATAAATAAAACTAAAAGTTGGTTTTATGAAAAAACCAACAAAATAGATAAACCTCTAGTTAATTTAATTAGAAAAAGAAAAGAGGAAAATCAAATTGTTAGTCTCAAAAATGAAAAGGGAGAACTTTCCACCAATGAAGAGGAAATTAGAGCAATAATCAGAATTTACTTTGCCCAACTGTATGCCAATAAATTTGATAACCTAAGTGAAATGGAGGAATATGTACAAAAATATAGATTGCCCAGATTAACAGAAGAGGAAATAAATTACTTAAATAGTCCCATTTCAGAAAAAGAAATAGAACAAGTCATTAATCAACTCCCTAAGAAAAAATCCCCAGGACCAGATGGATTTACATGTGAATTCTACCAAACATTTAAAGAACAGTTAACTCCAATATTATATAAACTATTCGAAAAAATAGGGAATGAAGGACTCCTACCAAACTCCTTTTATGATACAGACATGGTACTGATACCTAAACCAGGTAAAACAAAAACAGAGAAAGAAAATTATAGACCAATCTCCTTAATGAATATTGATGCAAAAATCTTAAATATAATATTAGCAAAGAGATTACAGAAAATCATTCCCAGAATAATACACCATAACCAAGTAGGATTCATACCAGGAATGCAGGGATGGTTCAATATTAGGAAAACTATTAACACAATTGACTATATTAATAACCAAATTAACAAAAAACATATGATAATCTCAATAGATGCAGAAAAAGCATTTGATAAAATCCAACATCCATTCCTATTAAAAACATTACAGAGTATAGGAATTAATGGACTTTTCCTTAAAATAGTTGGTAGCATCTATTTAAAACCATCAGCTAGCATCATATGTAATGCTGATAAACTGGAACCATTCCCAATAAGATCAAGGGTGAAACAAGGTTGCCCACTACCACCATTACTGTTCAATATTGTATTAGAAATGCTAGCCTTGGCAATAAGACAAGAAAAAGAGATGAAAGGAATTAGAGTAGGTCATGAGGAAACCAAATTATCACTCTTTGCAGATGATATGATGGTCTACTTAGAGAACCCTAGAGAATCAACTAAAAACTATTAGAATTAATCCACAACTTTAGCAATGTTGCAGGATACAAAATAAATCCATATAAATCATCAGCATTTTTACACGTCACCAACAAATGCAACAGCAAGAGATACAAAGAGAAATTCCATTCAAAATAACTATCGATAGTATAAAATATTTGGGAATATATCTGCCAAGGGAAAGTCAGGATCTATATGAGCAAAACTACAAAACACTCTCCACACAAACAAAGTCAGATCTAAACAATTGGAAAAACATCAAGTGCTCTTGGATAGGTCGAGCAAATATAATAAAGATGGCAATACTACCTAAACTAATCTATTTAGTGCTATACCAATCAAATTCCCAAGAGATTATTTAACGGACCTAGAAAAAATAACAACAAAATTCATCTGGAAAAACAAAAGGTCAAGAATTTCAAGCGAATTAATGAAAAAAAATGCAAATGAGGGTGGCCTAGCTGCACCAGATCTAAAACTATATTATAAAGCAGTGGTCACCAAAACCATTTGGTACTGGATAAGAAATAGAGTAGTGGATCAGTGGAATAGGTTTGGTTCACAGGACAAAATACTCAATGACAATAGTAATCTAGTGTTTCATAAACCCAAAGACCCCAGTTTTTGGGATAAAAACTCACTATTTGACAAAAACTGCTGGGATAATTGGAAACTAGTATGGAAGAAATTAGGCATTGACCCACACCTAACACCATATACCAAGATAAGGTCAAAATGGATTCATGATCTAGACATAAAGAATGATATTATAAACCAATTAGAACAATGTAGGATGGTTTACCTCTCAGACCTGTGGAGGGGGAAGGAATTTGTGACCAAAGAAGAACTAGAGGTCATCATTAATCACAAAATAGATAAGTTTGACTATAACAAGTTAAAAAGTTTTTGTACAAACAAAATGAATGCAGACAAGATTAGAGGGGTAGCAGTAAACTGGGAAAATATTTTTACATCCAAAGGTTCTGATAAAGGCCTCATTTCTAAAATATATCGAGAATTGACTCAAATATATAAGAATTCAAGCCATTCTCCAGTGGACAAATGGTCAAAAGATATGAACAGACCATTTTCAGACGAAGAAATTGAAAGTATTTCCGGTCACATGAAAAGGTGCTCTAAGTCACTATTGATCAGAGAAATGCAAATTAAGACAACTCTTGATATACCACTACACACCTGTCAGATTGGCTAAAATGACAGGAAATGATAATAACTGTTGGAGGAGATGTGGGAAAACTGGGACACTGATACATTGTTGGTGGAACTGTGAACGGATCCAACCATTCTGGAGAGCAATTTGGAGCTATGCTCAAAAAATTATCAAACTGTGCATACCCTTTGACCCAGCAGTGTTTCTACTGGGCCTATATCCCAAAGAGATCTTAGAGGAGGGAAAGGGACCCACATCTGCAAGAAGGTTTGTGGCAGCCCTTTCTGTAGTGGCTAGAAACTGGAAACTGTAAGGATGCCCATCAGTTGGAGAGAGGCTGAATAAATTATGGTATATGAATGTTATGGAATATTATTTCTCTGTAAGAAATGACCAACAGGAGGATTTCAGAGAGGATTGGAGAGACTTGCTTGAACTGATGATGAGTGAAATCAGCAGAACCAGGAGAACATTATACACCTCAACAAGACTATACAATGATCAATTTTGATGGACATGGTTCTCTTCAACAATGATGTGATTCAAACCAGTTGTTCTGTGATGAAGATAGTCATATACATCCAGAGAGAGGCCTGTGGGAACTGAGAGTGAACCACAACACAGCATTTTAACGCTTTCTGTGAATATTTCCACGCATTTTGTTTTCCATCTTAGGTTGTTTTTTTCTTCTTCTCTTTCTAGATCTGATGTTTCTTGTGCAGTAAGATAACTGTATAGATATGTATACATGTATTGTATTTGTCATATATTTTATCCTATTTAGCATGTATTAGATTACCTGTCATCTAGGGGTGGGGGGTGGGGGAAAGGAGGGGAAAAGCTTGGGAATAAAAAGTTTTTGCAAAGGTCAAAAAAAATAAAATAAAAAGATTTCTTTTGGCTATAAGCCCAGTAAAAACACTGCTGGGTCAAAGGGTGTGCACAGTTTGTTAACTTTTTGAGCATAGTTCAGAATTGCTCTCCAGAATGGCTGGATCCGTTCATAGTTCCACCAACAATGGATCAGTGTCCCAGCTTTCCCACATCCCCTCAAACATTTCTCATTATCTTTCCTGTCATTTTAGCCAATCTGACAGGTCTGTAGTGGTAACTCAGAGTAGTCTTAATTTGCATTTCTCTCATCAATAGTGATTTGGAGCACCTTTTCATATGACTATAAATAGTTTTAATTTTATCATCTGAAAATTGATTGCTCATATCCCTTGACCATTTATCGATTGGAGAATGACTTGAATTCTTCTAAATATGAGATAATTCTCTATATATTTTAGAGTTGGGACCTTTATCAGAGCCCTTAAATGTAAAAATGATTTCCCAATTTATTGCTTCCCTCCTAATCTTGATTGCATTGGTTTTGTTTGAACAAAAACTTTTTAACTTAATATAATGAAAATTATCTATCTGGTGTTCAGTTAAGAGTTCCAGTTCTTCTTTGGACACAAATTCCTTCCCTCTCCACAGATCTAAGAGGTAAACTATTGTATGTTCCTCTAATTTACTTATAATATCACTCTTTACATCCAGATCATGAACTCATTTAGATCTTATCTTGGTATGTGGTGTTAGATATGGGTCAACCCCTAATTTCTTCCACAATAGTTTCCAATTTTCCCAGCAGTTTTTGTCAAATAATGAGTACTTATCCCAGAAGATAAATGTACTATTATTACATTTTTAATTGATTCTCATTATTCCATACTGGTTATCTATGCCAGGTTTTAAAAGCTATTGGATGTGATTTAAAAAATGCTAAGGAGATAGGATAGATGATATTCCCTGTAACATAATTTTAAAATGCATCCCACTGGATTATTGTCATCTGACTAGTAATATGTTTCATGTTTTAAATACTTGACATTGAGCTCACAAAATTTTCTGTTTTTTTTTTTTTAAAAGCTGTTAGGTCATAAACTTATGTTATGGAATGTGACAAATAGGTTTGCAAGCTGTTAATATTTAATGAGGTATTTTTGTTTTAAATTAAGAAAAGAATAACAATAATAGTAAATTACTTACTTTGGGGGAAAAAAGCATAGTAGATCTTTGTGAGGTTCCTAAGAACCAGTCTTCTTAACAGTGTTATAAAACTGTAGTGCTGCTGTGTAAGGAGCAAGGATCTCTCCTTTAAAGAGGAATTTCATGAGTTAAATTTTAAATAACAAGTTAATTTCATCTGAGAGCTTTTAGATGAATTAATAAGGAGTGTGGACTCAAGTTCTGAACCAAGTATTTACTTAAATGTAAACCTGTCTTCACTGTATTCATGTAAAACTCCAGAATGTAGTCTCTGTGTTGCTTGTCTAACTTATCCAACTTTCAAGCAGCTTGAGTCTCCATCATTTTCTTTGGTAAGTTCTCTCTTCACCTTATTTGGTGGGTTAAAGCTTTTTCTGGAACTTTTCATGGTTTTGATATTGGATATCAAATATATTCTGAAGTCCACCTAAAGTGGCCAAATGTGCTTCCCCTTCCTTTCAACTATCTATAGCGCGGACAAAAGGAGGAGATTAAAAACCTACCACGTATTTACTTAGATATATTTTAGATACACACACAGAGACACACACATACGTGAATTTTGCCTCCAACAACTATTTTGAGTATATCAAAATTCTGTTAATGAGTACTCTATGAATTCACATGCTGTCCCAACATGTAATTAATGAAATTTTGCTATTTAAATCAGAATCTTATGGGACTTTAATTTTATATACTTCTAAGTATTGATTTCAGCTATAAGTGTGTGACTTCTCATAAGGCCACTAATCCATCTTTGAAGAAAAATGTCAGCAGGTCAATGGAAATGACTTCTATGAACTCTACCAGTGGATGTCTATATCTGGAGCATAGTTTTGAAGGGGAAATCTTAGGAAGACCAAGATAAGAACCTTCTTGACTCAATTTCTCATACAAGACATTTTCATACCTGGCTTATTCTGAGCCTTACTATGACATTCTGTCATCCAATTAACTGCCTATCACTCATACATGAAATCAAAAGGAAGTAATGCTTCTGGGTCCCTGCCTTTCTCCTTCCTAGCAAATTCCATTGATCAGAACAAGTATAAAATGATATCTCATTTTCCACTGTAGTACAATAAACCCTACTGGCAACTTTTGAGTAAGTAATATAAGCTAGTTTAGTACTACTGTAGTGAGGAATCCTACAAAAGAGATATGAAAAAGACACCAATTCACTGAAAAACAAAATTGGTGAAATAGAAAAAGTATGCAATGAACAAATGGGACAATTAGAAAAGGAGCTTAAAAAGGTAACTGAAGAAAATAATACATTAAAAATTAGAATTGAACAAATGGAAGTGCATGAATCAATAAGACTTCAAGATTCACTTAAACAAAAAAATAAAAAAATAGAAGAAAATATGAAATATTTCTTAGGAAAAACAACTGATCTGCAAAATAGATCTAGGAGAGACAATCTAAGGACGATTGGACTTTCTAAATGCCATGATGAAAAAAGAACCTAGAAACTATCTTCCAGGAAGTCACAAAAAAAAATTACACTTATGTTTTAGAATCAGAAGGCAAAATCACCATCGAAAGAATTCACTGATCACCTCCTGAAAGAGACTCCAAAATTAACTCCCCAAGGAATACCGTGGCTAAATTTCAGGACTATTACACCAAGGAAAAGATATGGCAAGTAGCTAGAAAGAAACAATTCAAATACTGAGGAATAGTTATTAGGATCACCCAAGATCTGTCAGCATCCGCATTAAAGGATCAAAAGGCATGGCACTAGATTGCCCCAAGAGAAAGCAACTTGCATTACAGCCAGGAATAAGCTATCCAGCTAGAATGAGAATTATCTTCCAGGGAAGAAGATGGACATTTAATGATATAGGTGAATTTCACCTCTTTCTAATGAAAAGACCAGATCTGAACAAAAAAATTGGGTCTCCAAACACAGAACTCAAAAGAAGGATAAAAAGGTAAAAAGGAAAGAACTCTTGAGAACTACATTTATACTATGGGGATATACTTAAAGAATGGGGATATAATTTGATTTTACTTTGATAATATGAAAAAGAAACTCGAGGTGGAAAGGGTATCACAGTAGAAAAAAAAGAGAAAAGAGGTAAAATAAGGTAAAAAAAGAGGTAAAAATAAGATAAAATCTCAGAAAGAGGAAAAGAAAACTTAATATAATTAAGGAAAAGAAGGAAGGGGGATGGGCATTGTGTGAATCTTACTCTCATTAGACTGGGCTCTAAAAGGGTATATCAGACACATTCGGTGTCACAAAGAAACCTCTCCCTCCTTATAGAAATTTGGGAGAAAGGAGGAAAAGAAAGGGAAAGACTAATAGAAGGGAAAACAGAAGAATTAAGGGAAAGGTGTAAAAGGAAGAGGGGCTCTAAAGGAGGGAGGACTGTTTGAGGGGGGTGGGCATCAAAAGCAAACCATGAGTGAGGAGGGAAGGGAGAAAGGGGAAAGGAAAGAGAACAACTAAACTTTGGGTAAATAAGATGGCAGGAAATACAGAATTAGTTATTGTAACTGCGAATGTGAATGGGATGAACTCTCTCAAAAAACAGAAGCTGATAGCAGACTGGATTAAAAGCCAGAATCCAACAATATGGTGTTTACAAGAAACACATCTAAAGCATAGAGATACATATAGAGTGAAGGTAAAGGGCTGGAGAAGAATCTATTATGCTTCAGGTGAACAAAAAAAAAAGCAGGGGTAGCAATCCTGATTGCAGATCAAGTAAAAGCAAAGATAGATCTAATTAAAAGAGATAAGGAAGGAAACTATATTTTACTAAAGGGTACCATAGATAATGAAGTAATATCAATACTAAACATACATGCACCAAGTGGTAGAGCATCCAAGTTCCTAGAGGAGAAGTTAACAGAGATGCAAGAAGTAGACAGAAAAACTATACAGTGGGAGAGCTCAACCTTGCTCTCTCAGAATTAAATAAATCAAACCACAAAATGAATAGAAAGAAGTTAGGGAGATAAAGAAAATGTTAGAAAAGTTGGTATGATAGATCTTTGGAGAAAATTGAATGGAAACAGAACTGAGTTTACTTTTTTCTCAGCAGTCCATGGAACATATACAAAAATTGACCATGTATTATGGCGTAAAAACCTCAAAATCAAATGTAAAAAGGTAGAAATAGTAACTGCATTTGTTGAGACCATGTTGCAATAAAAATCACATGCAATATAAAGCCAGGAGAAAATAAACCAAAAGTTAATTGGAAATTAAATAATCTAATCCTAAAGAATGAATGCATGAAAAAGCAAATCATAGGCACAATGAATTTCATCCAGGAGAATGACAATTATGAGAAAACATATCAAAATTTGTGGAATACGGCCAAAGCGGTTATAAAGAGGAACATTGTATCTCTAGATACTTACTTGCATAAAATGGAAAAAGAGAAGATCAATGAATTAGGCTTGCAATTAAAAAAGCTAGAAAAAGAACAAATTAAAAACCCTGAATTCAATAACAAATTGGAAATTCTGAAAATAAAAGGGGAGATTAGTAAAATTGAAAATAAGAAAAGTATTGAATTAATAAATGAAACTAAGAGTTGGTTTTATGAAAAAAACAATAAAATAGATAAGCCTTTAGTTAATTTGATGAGAAAAAGGAAAGAGGAAAATCAAATTGTTAGTCTCAAAAATGAAAAGGGAGACCTTTCCACCAATGAAAAAGAAATTAGCACAATAATGAGGAGTTACTTTGCCCAACTTTATGCAAAAAAATTTTGATAATCTAAATGAAATGGAGGAATATCAACAGAAATATAGACTGCCCAGGTTAACAGAAGAGGAAATAAATTATTCAAATGTTCCTAGTTTAGAGAACGAAATAAAACAAGCTATTAATCAACTCCCTAAGAAAAAATCTCCAGGGCCAGGTGATTTACATGTGAATCTACTAAACATTCAAAGGACAATTAATTCCAAAATTATATAAACTATTTGAAATAATAGGGAAAGAAGGTGTACTATCAAATTCCTTCTATCATACAGATATGGTACTGATAGCTAAACCAGGTAGGGTGAAAACAGAGAAAGAAAACCAAAGACCAATTTCCTTAATGTATATTGATGCAAAAATCTTAAATAAAATATTGGCAGTGAGATTACAGAAAGTCATCCCCAGGATAGTACACTATGAACAAGTAAGATTTATACCAGGAATGCAGGGCTGGATCAATATTGGGAAAACTATCAGCATAATCAATTATATTAATAACCAAACTAAGAAAAACCATATGATTATCTCAATAGATGCAGAAAAAGCCTTTGATAAAATCCAATACCCATTCTTATTACAAACACTAGAGAGTATAGGAATAAATGGGCTTTTCCTCATAATGATCAGTAGCATCTATTTAAAACCATCAGCAAGCATCATTTATCATAGTGACAAACTAGAACCATGCCCAATAAGATCAGGAATGAAACAAGGCTGCCCACTGTCACCATTACTATTTAATATTGTATTAGAAATGTTAGCTTTGGCAATAAGAGTAGAAAAAGAGATAAAACGAATTAGAGTAGGTCATGAGGCAACCAAATTATCACTCTTTGCAAAAGATATGATGGTATACTTAGAGAACCCTAGAGACTCAACTCAAAAATTACTAGAAACAATTCACAACTTTAGCAAAGTTGCAGGACACAAAATAAAGCCACATAAATCATCAGCATTTTTATATGTTACCAACAAAGTTCAACAGTAAAAGATACAAAAAGAAATTCCATTCCAAATAACAGATGACAGTATAAAATATTTGGGAATCTATCTGCCAAAGAAAAGTTAGAAAATATAGAAACTAAACTACAAAACACTTTATCCACAAATAAAGTTAGACCTAATCAGTTGGAAAAATATCAAGTGCTCATGGGTAGGCCGAGCAAATATAATAACAATAACAATACTACCCAAACCAATTTGCTTATTTAGTGCCTTACCAATCAACCTCCAAGAAATTATTTTAGAGATCTAGGAAAAATAGTAGCAAAGTTCATGTGGAAAAACAAAAAGTCAAGAATTTCAAGGGAATTAATGAAAAAAAAGGCAGATGAAGGTGGCCTTGCAGTACCAGATCTAAAACTATATTATAAAGCAGCAGTCATCAAAACCATTTGGTACTGGCTAAGAAATAGAGTATTCAATCAGTGGAATAGGATAGGATCACAGGACAAACTAGGCAATAACTATAGCAATCCAGTGTTTGATAAACCCAAAGATCCCAGCTTCTGGGATAAGTACTCACTATTTGACAAAAACGGCTGAGAAATTTGGAAACTCGTATGGAAGGTATTAGGGCTGGACCCACACCTAACACCATATACCAAGATAAGATCTAAATGGGTTCATGATCTGGATGTAAAGACTGATACTATAAGCAAATTAGAAGAACATAAGATAGTTTACCTCTCAGACCTGTGGAGAAGAAAGGAATTTGTGTCCACAGAGGAACTGGAACTCTTAATTGAACACCAGATAAATAGTTTTGATTATATTAAGTTAAAAAGTTTTTGTACAAACAAAACTAATGCAGAGAAGATTAGGAGGGAAGCATCAAATTGAAAAATCATCTCTACATTAAAGTTTCAGGAAAAAGACCTCATTTCTAAAATATATAGAGAATTGTCTCATATTTAAAAGAATTCACACCACTCTCAGATTGATAAATGGTCAAAGGATATGAAGAGACAACTTTCAGATAATGAAATTAAAACCATTTCTAGTCATATGAAAATCACTATTGATCAGAGAAATGCAAATTAAGACAACTCTGAGGTAACACTACACACCTGTCAGATTGGCTAAGATGACAGGAAAAGATAATGACGAATGTTGGAGGGGATGTGGGAAAGCTGGGACACTAATACATTGTTGGTGGAACTGTGAAGGGATCCAAACATTCTGGAGAGCAATTTGGAGCTATGCTGAAAAAGTGATCAAACTGTGCATACCCTTTGTCCCAGCACTATTTCTATTGGGCCTATATCCCAAAGAGATCTTAGAGGAGGGAAAGGGTCCCACGTGCGCAAGAATGTTTGTGGCAGCCCTTTTTGTAGTGGCTAGAAACTGGAAACTGAATGGATGCCCATCAATTGGAGAGTGGCTGAATAAATTATGGTATATGAATGTTATGGAATATTATTGTTGTGTAAGAAATGACCAGCAGGATGATTTCAGAGAGGCCTAGAGAGACTTGCATGAACTGATGCTGAGTGAAATGAGCAGAACCAGGAGATCATTATACATGGCAACAACAATATTACATGAGTATCAATTCTGATGGACTTGGCTTTCTGCAACAATGAAATGTTTCAAAGTAGTTCCAGTTGTTCAGTGAAGAAAGCCATATATACCCAGAGAGAGGGATGTGAAATGTGGACCACAACATAACATTTTCATGCTCTCTATTGATATTTGCTTGCATTGTGTTTCCTTTCTCTGATTTTTTTCTTGTAGATACGATTTTTCTTGCACGAGAATGACAAGTGTGGAAATATGTATACATATGTTCGATTTGTCAAGTATTTAACATAATTAACATGTAGTGGACTTCCTCCCATCTAGGGGAGGAGTGGGGACTAGGGGGGAAATTTGTAACAGAAATCTTTGTAAGGGTCAATGTTGAAGAATTACCCATATATATATGTCTTGCAAATAATAAGTTTTAATTAAATAAAAAACATATGCATGGATAATCTTTCATCGTTGACCCTTGCAAAGCTTTCTTTCACAAATTTTTCCCTTCTTCCCCCACTCCCTCTCCTAGATGGCAGGATTTCTAATATATGTTAATTATGTTCCAATACTTGACAAATCAAATATGTGCATACATAGTTATACAGTTGTCTTGCTGTACAAGAAAAATCGGATGTATAAGAAAAAAAA
>JAJPUD010020529.1:0-24537 GCA_023553655.1 Myrmecobius fasciatus | reverse complement strand
CTGGTCTTTTCAGCAGAAATAGGTGAAATTCTCCTATATCATTGAATGACTATCTTCTTCCCTGGAAGATAATGCTCATTCTAGCTGGGTAATTTATTCTTGGCTGTAATCCAAATTCCTTTGCCCTTCGGAATATCTGATTCCAGGCCTTTTGATCCTTCAAAGTAGAAGTTGCCAGGTCCTGTGTGATCCTAATTGTGACTCCCGGATAATATTTAAATTGTTTCTTTCTGGCTTCTCGTAATACCTTTTCTTTGGTATGATAGTTCTGGAATTTAGCCACGATATTTCTGGGGGACTTAATTTTTGGGTTTCTTTCAGGAGGTGATCAGTGGATTGTTTCAATAAGTATTTTGCCTTCTGGGTCTAAAATATCAGGGCAGTTTTCTTTTATGATTTCCTGGAAGATAGTGTCTAGGTTCTTTTTTTCATCATGGCTTTCAGGAAGCCCTATAATCCTTAGATTGTCTCTCCTAGATCTATTTTCCAGGTCAGTTGTTTTTCCTAGGAGATATTTCATGTTTTTCTCTGTCTTTTCATTTTTTTGTTTTTGTTTGACTGATTCTTGAAGTTTTGATGAGTCATTCATTTCCAATTGTTCGATTCTAATTTTTAATGTCTTATTTTCTTCAGTAACTGTTTTTAGTTCCTTTTGCAATTGACCATTTACATTTTTTTGTTCGTTGCATTCTTTTTCCATTTTTTTCTATTTTATTTTGCAGTGATCTCATTTCGTTTCCCCATGTTTCTTCTAAGTCTCTTTTAAGATCCTTTATGTAATCTTCAAAGAAAGCCTTGTGACATGGAGTCCAGTTTGTGTCTCTCTTTGGGTCTTTTTCTGGAGTTGCTTTACCTTTAGAGGCCTCAGGATTTGAGGTCTGTTCTTCCCTCTCTCCATAAAAGTTGTCTATGATGAGAGCTCTTTTTCGTTTTTTATTCATTTTTTTTAAAGGTATGAGGTCTGTTTAGGGCAAAGGTGGGACAGCTGCTTTAATTTGCCCTGGGGCAGTTCTGCTGATTGAGTTATTTCAGGAACTGGGCAGTTCTGCTGATTGAATTATGTCAGGTGCTGGGCAGTTCTGCTTTAGTTCACCCTGGGGAAGTTCTGCTGATTGAATTATTTCAGGTACTGGGCAGTTCTGCTGATTGATTTATTTCAGGTGCTGATTAGTCCTACTGATTTATCACCCTAGGGTGCTGTCTAATGGCAGCTAGGTCTGATGCTCATCAGGGGCTCAGTGGTTCGCAATCTACCCCCCACACAAGGCAGACCCTCCAAACCACCTGCCCACAGTCAGGACAGATTGGACCAAGAGGCTCCCAGAAGACTCCCAGGTGTGTGAAAAGCACAATGCTCCCACTCCTGTTTCGACTCCTGTTCTGACTCCTGCTCCAGCTCCCTGCTCCAGTCCCCTGCCCTGGTCTCCCTGTGCTGCAGTCTGGGTTCATCAGACCACCCCCTTGCCCAATTAAGACAGACGTGTTTTGAAGTTCTTCCAGAGAATCTTCTTCTAGAATCGTGTTGTCCTCCAAATATTGTGGATTTTTTTGCTTCAAAATCAGTCTAGAGGCTTCATATGTTGTTGGTTTGAGGGAAGGTTAGAGAAGGTTACAGAGACTCCTGTCTGATCTCCACCATCTTGGCTCCACTCCTAGAAATCCCAGGACTTTCTAAAATCTCCTTGTTCATCATTTTTCATAGGACAATAACATTTCATTATCTTTATATACAATAACTTGTTTAGCCATTCCCCAATTTATGACATCTACTCATTTTCCAATTCTTTGCTATCACAAAAATAGCTACTACAAATATTTTTGTAAATGTGGGTTATTTTCACTCCTTTAAGATTTCCTTGGGGTACAGACTCAGTAGTGGCACTTCTAGGTCAAAGAGTACAGACATTTTCATAGCCCTTTGGGCACAGGTCCAGATTGCTCTCCAGAATGATTAGATCATTTCACAACTTCATCAACAATAAGTTTTCGCACATTCCTTCCAAGATATATATCATTATCTTTTCCTGTCATATTAGCCAATCTGAGAGGTGTAAGGTGATACCTCAGAGTTGTTTTAATTTTCTTTTATGTAATCAATAGTGATTTAGAGCATTTTTTCATATGACTATAGATGGTTTTAATTTCATCATTTGAAAATTATCTGTTCATATAGTTTGACCATTTGTAAATTGGGGAATTACTTGTATTCTTATAAATTTGACACAGTTCTTTACATATTTTAGAAATGAGAACTTTATCAGGAACATTAAATGTAAAATCCCCTCCCCCCCCCCCCCCGCTTTGTACTTCCCTTTTAAACTTGTTTCTGTTGGTTTTCTTTGTTAAAAACCCTTTTAGTTTAATGTAATTAAAGTTGTCCATTTTGCCTTTCATAATATTCTCTATTTCTTCTTTGGTCATAAATTTCTTCCTTCTCCAAAGATTTGATAAATGAATTATCCCTTGCTCTCCTTTGTTTATGGCATTGTCTTTGATGTCCAAATCATACACCCATTTTGACCTTATTTTGGTATGGGTGTGTGTATAAGTCTATGCTGAGTTTCTGACATATTATTTTCCAATTTTCTCAGGAATTTTTGTCAAATAGTGAGTTCTTATTCCAGAAGGTAGATTTCAGGGTTTATCAAATGCTAGATTACTATAGGGCTTGATTATTGTATCATGTGTTTCTAATCTTTTCCACTTATCCACCACTCTGTTTTTTAACCAGTACCAAATGGTTTTGATGACTTCTGCTTTATAATATAGTTTTAGATTTGGCACTACTAAGTCAACAACATTGTATTTTTCTTTTTCATTATTTCCATTGCTATTTTTGACATTTTGTTCTTCCAGATGGATCTTCTTATTTTTTCTAGTTTTATAAAATGATATTTTGGCAGTTTGTTTGGTATGGCACTGAATAAGTAGAAAAATTTAAATAGAATTATCATTTTTCTTACATTAGCTCGGCCTAACCATGAGCAATTAATATATTCCAATTGTTTAAATCAGATTTTATTTGTGTGAGAAGTGTTTTATAATTGTGTTCATATGATTTTTGGGTTTGGCTTGGTCAGTAGACTCCCAAGTATTTTATTTTGTCTCCAGTTATTTTAAATGGAACTGCTCTTTTTATCTCTTGCTGATTGGCTTTGTTGGTAATATATAGAAATACTGATGATTTGTATTATTTTATTTTATACCCTGCAACTTTGCTAAAGCTCTTAATTGTTTCGAATAGGTTTTTGGATGATTTTCTAGTATTCTTTAAGTGTATCATCATATCATCTGCAAAAAGTGATAACTTTATTTCCTCCTTGCCAATTCCAATTCCTGTAAATTCTTTTTCTTTTCTTATTGCTAATGCCAGCATTTCTAGTACAATGTTGAATAATAGTGGTGATAATGGGCATTCTTATTTCACCCCTGACCTTATTGTGAATGCTCCCAGCTTCTCTCTATTACAAATTATGCTTGCTGTTGGTTTTAGTTAGACACTGCTTATTATTTTAAGGAAATTTCCCTTTATCCATATACTCTCTAATATTTTTAATAGTGATGAGTGCTGTATTTTGTGAAAAGCTTTTTTTCTGCATCTATTGAGGTTATCATATGATTTCTGTTGGTTTTTATTATTGATATGGTTGATTATGATAATAGTTTTTCTGATATTGAACTAGTTCTGCATTCCTGGCATACATCCCACTTGGTCATAGAGTATTATCCTGTTGCTGTAATTTCTTTGCTAATATATTATTTAAAATTTTTGTATCAATATTCTTTAGGGAGATTGGTCCATAATTTTTTTTCTTTGTTTTGGCTATTCCTGATTTAAGAATCAGTACCATATTTGTATCATAGAAAGAATTTGTTAGTACTTCTTCTTTACTTATTTTTCCAAAAATTTACATAGTATTGGAATTAATTGTTTTTTAAATGTTTGTTAGAATTCACTTGTGAATTTATCTGGCCCTAGAGATATCTGCTTAGGGAGTTCATTATTGGCTTTTTCAATTTCCTTTTTCTAAAATGGAAAAATTTAAATGATTTATTTCATCCTCTATTTGTTAATCTGGGCAATTTATATTTTTGTAAATATTCTCCATTTTGGTTGGATTACATTTCCTGCCATACAGTTAGCCAAAATACCTCCTAATTATTACTTTCATTTCTTTGTTGTTAGGGATAAGTTGACCCTTTTTATTTTTGATACTAGTGATTTGATTTTTTTTCTCCTTTTTCTAATTAAATTAACTAAATGTTTTTCAATTTTGTTGGTTTTTTCATAAGACCAATTCTTAATCTTATATATTAGTTCAATAGATTTTTTTAGTTTAAATTTTATTAATTTCTCCTTTGAATTTCAGAATTTCTAATTTGATATTTTATTGGAAGTTTCTAATTTGTTCTTTTTCTAGCTTTTTAGTTGCATGCCTATTTCATTGATCTTCTCTTTCTCTATTTTATTCAGGTAGTTATTTAGAGATATATAATTTCCCCTAACAGCTGCTTTGGCTGCATCCCATAGGTTTTGGTATGTTGTCTCATTATTATTCTCTTGGATGAAATTATGGATTGTTTCTAATATTTGTTGAATGATCCATTTATTCTTTGAATTAGATTATTTAATTTCTAATTGGTTTTGGTCTATCTTTCCTTGTCTCTTTCTTGAATCTAATTTTAATTCATCATGGTTTGCTTTTTTGCATTTGATTGTGAAATTTTTATGCCACGATTCATGGTCAATTTTTGTGAAGGTGCCACATACTCCCTATAAAAAGACATATTCCCTTCTGTCCTTATTCAGTTTCCTCCAGAGGTCTATCATAGCTACATTTTGTAAGATTCTATTAATCTCCCTAATTTCTTTCTTGTTTATTTTGTGGTTAAATTTGTCTGATTCTGAGAGGGCAATATTGAGGTCCCCCACTAGTATAGTCTTGTTGTCAATTTCTTCCTGAATTGGCTTAAAGTCTTTGCTAGGAATTTGGCTGCTCTACCACTTGGTCCATACACATATAATATTGTTATTACTTCATTGCTTATCAAGATGTACTTTCCTTTCTTATCTCTTTTAATAAGATCTATTTTACTTTTGTTTTATCTGACAGCAGAATTGCTATCACTGTTTTTTTTTTTTACTTCAGTTGTAGCATAATAAATTCTCTTCCAAACTTTTACCTTTACTCTTTTTGTGTCTCTGTGCCAAATGTGTTTCTTCTAAATAATATATTGTAGGATTCTTTTTTTAAAAATTCACTTTGCTCTTCCCTTCTGTTTCATCCTATTTTCTCCCCTATATATATGCTTTTGTTCTCTCTACCTTGTCCTTGGTAGTGTTTCTTTTTACCCACATCACCTACTATCTTTTCTCCTATCATTCCTCCCTCTCCTCCTACTAGTGTTTTTTAGTCAGTTTTACCCACTACCTTATCTTCTATTACCTCTTTCTTTCTGTTCCCTTTTTCCAAGTGTTTCTGACCTCCCTTCTATCCTGATCCTCCCTTTTCTTTCCTCTTTCTTTTCCTACTTTTTATAGGGTTTGATAAATTTCTATACCCAATTGAATTATGAAGTTATTCTCTTAGAGTGAAAACTGATTAGATAAAGCTTCAGACTACACCCATCCCCCTCCTTTCTTTTCTCAATTGTAATAGGTTTTTTGCACCTCTTTATGTGATCAAATTCATCCCATTACACTTCCCCTTTCTTTTCTTCCCAGTACACACAATTTTCTATCTCTTAATATCTTTTTCTTTGTGTCATCACATTAGAATCTATTTTTAACCACATCCTCAATCCATGTGATTGCCTCCTCTATCTGCCCCAGTGACAAATACAGTTCTCAAGGGTAACAAATGTCATTTTCCCATCTAGGGATGTTAAACAATTTAACTGTTAAATAATATATATTTTCCTCCTGTTTACCTTTCTTTGCTTCTCTTGAGTCCTGTGTTTGTAGATTAGACTTTCTGTTTCATTCTGTTTTTTCTTTCAATAGAAATGACTAAAGTCTCTCACTTCATTGTAATTCTATCTTTTTCCCTGAAAGATGAAGCAGAGTCTCACTAGATAGTTAATTCCTAGTTGTAATCCCAGGTCCTTTGTCTTCCAGAACATATTACAGGTCCTCCATTCCTTTATTATAGAAATGGCCAGATCCTGGGTAATCCTGACTGTTGCTCCTTTATATTTGATTTTTTTTTTGGTCTGGCAGCTTACAGTATTTTTTCTTTGCAGTTGTAGTTCAGGAATTTCTCAACAATGTTCCTTGGGGTTTTCTTCATGAGATCTCTTTCCAAAGATGATTGATGAATTATTTCAATAATTATTTCCTTCTCTGTTTCTAGAATATCAGAGAAGTTTTCTTTAGTGATCTCTTGAAGAATGCTATCTGGGATTTTTTTGGCTATGGCCTTCAGGTAGATCAATGATTTTTAAATTATCTCTTCTGCATCTCTGTTTTCCAGGTCAGCTGATTTTGCAATGGGTTATTTCACACTTTTATTTACTCTTTTTGTTTTGTTTGACTGATTCTTGTTCTCTCACAGTCATTGGCTTCCATTTGACCCTTCTAGTTTTTAATGTGTTATTTTCTTCAGTTAGCTTTTTACTTTTTTCTATATGTTTTTCTATCTCTCTTATTTATCTTTTAAAGTATTTTATGAGCATTTCCAAGAAGCCTCTTTGGGGTTGAGACCAGTTCCTATCACTCTTTGAGATTTCCTCTGTGAACTTTTTGTCTTCCTCTGAGTTGGTGTTTTGGTCTTCTCTGTCACCTAGTGGCTTTTTATGGTCAAAGTTCTTTTTTATTTCTTGCTCATTTTTCTTTCCATTTCTTATGATATTTTGTCTTCTTTTTTACTTTTAAGTTTAATCTCTACTCCATGAGTAAAGAGAGCCCTGTCCCAAGCTTTCTGTAGCTCTGAGCCTTGGCTTTGAGCACAGGAGTCCCTTCAGTTTATAAGAGGTAGCTTTACCTGATCTTTTCAGAAAATAGCCTGATTTCCTAGAATTTGCCTTCTGAGCTTTGATTGTGGGCTGCCCCACTGGTATGTTCCTTTATTGATCTAGGAATGAGTGTCTCAGTTGCAGATTTGCTATGATTAAGATACTCCCACAGGCTTTCCCAGAGTCTTTGTGAGCTGGGATGAACACCCTTTTCACCCCAATAAGTCTGACCTTTCTTGAAGTTTTTTCAGTTTATCCTGAGATGTAGATTGTCTTTTTTTCATCGGACTCTGTTCAGAGGTTTGGTTTCATGTGAGAGCTCAAATAACTTTCTGGCTTTACTTTGCAATCTTGGGTCTACCCCTAGAAGTCCTGCATCTTGTCTTTAAACACAATGACTTATGTCCTGTAGCTTCTCAGATCTAATGAATGCCACATGAAAAACCCAGCTGTTGAGAGGAAAAATGTATTATGAAAATGCTTCCTTTCATATAACTAACACACTATTCATGTCTAAGGAAATAGCATCTCTTCTGTATTAAATATGGTATCCTACTCAAATGTTACTTCTTGCTGGAAACCTATCCCTGATTCAACCAGGTGACACTGATCTTTCTCTCCTAACCTCAGAACTTACCCTCCCTTTCCTTTCTTTCTCCTCCCTTCTTCTTTTCTCTTTTCTTCTTCTCTCCCCTTTCCCTCCTTCCTCTTCCTGCCCTCTCTTCTTTCCTCTCCTCTTGTCTCCTCTTCTGTCCTCTCTTCTCCTCTTCTCTGTCTTCAAGCAATATTCTGTATTACAATTTTCTATATCTCTGCCTTATGTCCCACTAGATTATGAGTTCTTTTAAAGGTGAGAACTGTCTTTTATGTACTTTATATCTTTTCAGCAGAGTACTAATTCTATTAATATTTCTTAAACTATTCTCTAAAGTAACATGAAATATTACAAGATAATTTGTTTTGAAATTAAGCTTATAATAATAATTTAGAGGAATTTAATACAAAGGTCTGTCAATGTTTTGTTCAAACTGACATTCAAATGCCTTGATAATGTCTAGTACTTGAAAATATGTGTGTAATAAATATTTGGTATATTATATATTTTTAAAAAAAAATTCTCAGTTGCTTACATTTTAAAAAGTACAATTTATCATTGGCATGTAATAATACTATAATAATAATTATTGTAATTTTCATTATTGTTAATATGTTAAGGTTTTCAAACCATTTTGAAACATTAATTTGAGTCTCAAAACTCTGTGAGGTAAATATGGCAGGCATCATCAGTGTATTTCAGAATATGAAACTAAGTATCAGAGAGGTTAAATGATTTATTTTTAGTCACTGCTAGAAAATGTCAGAGAAAGAGTTGAAATTTTGGTCTTCCTGAACTCCAGTGCAACACTTAATCCCCTGGCATCTTGAGCTTTGTACATCCAAATAGCTTATACACAAATCAGTGAAAGAACTGTCTCTTAGGAGGAAAAGGATGTTCACAATATACAAATGTGAAAGTTTAAAGAATTAATGAGGAAGTCTTCCCACTAAAATTTGCCACTCGATTTTCAGTTTATATATTTCCTCCTCATTTTTATGCACAGAATCTTAAAGAATACAATGCTGCACATTTCAACACTTCAGCTTTAAATTTTTTTGGTTGTGGAGCTGTGAAATAGGTTCTTAGTAGTACCTTTTAGTATGTTTGTATCTGCTAGTTTAATACAGATAAGAGTTGAAGACACAGTCATCTATTAGAACAGTCACATAATCCTAACTTTCTTCCCTTCCCAGTCATTCAGCTCCTTCCATTGGAATGCTACCTTTCAATATTAAATTTTAAACTTAAAAATGAGCTGTCTAGTTTAAAAATACTAAATGCCTGAATTGTACAAGAATCGAAAAATGCTAATTGTATAGAATTTGAAGCCTGGCCTTATCTTAGAGAGATGACATAAAAGCCTAACTTGCTTACAGTTGATAGGTATATGCAAAATGTAGTCCCTTGAAGCACAAATGATAATATTTTCTGTTTCACAATATAGACCACTTTTCTATCTTTATTATTTCTGTCTGTGTTATAGACTGGCAAATAAATATTCATCCATAAAAAGCTTTAAAAAGCTGTTTAAATTTTTGTCTACTCCATGCATTTTCATTTTTAAAATTACATGTGCTAAATTTGAAATCTCTGGAAAATTTTCTTAACACTTTTTTCAGGGGCTGGAATTGTGTCTTGCTCTCCCCCCCATATAACCTTATCTACTATCAAAAATACCCATTCAGTTTGAAAGAACTTCCAGATGGAAGAGTTAATACCAGTGAAGGAGATGGTGTGGTGATAGGTCTCAACGATTATGTCTTTTAAAAACAAAAATATGTATCAATTATCTCATTGGTATTTTGAAAAACAGAGCTTATTTTGCCTATTATTCATTATATTAGTATATTGGGACAACCATACTTCATCTGAGTAATTTATTGATATGCTAAAACAAAACATTTGTAACTATCAGAGGAATATTGAATATATATATATGTGCATAGATGCCTGTAGTTGGTTTGAATATCATTTTTGTCACATAGTATCTCATATTATATTGCAGTATAAAGGTTAACTTGAATTCTGAAATGTTATGACATTTTCTTATAAATTCTGGCAAGTTCTTTCAATCAGAAATGTTTGATTATAAGCTCTGGGACAATCTGTATCTGCTATCTAAAACCCAGCTCTGAATAAGTACAGAGACCATCACCAGAGAGATGGTAATAGAGGAGAAATTACTTGGCCCTGTTGAACAATAACTTACAGATCAACAATGGAAGGCAATCCATTATGTTATATTGGTGCAATTTTCTAATATTTTTTGTTTTTGTTTTTCACCAGAACTTATTTTCACTGTTTTGTCTGGGTTCTTTTCCTAAACTCGTTTTAAGGTGATTTACCAAGTTTTTGATCTGTGTGGAATCACAAAGACTTCCTCAACAAATAAAATGGAGATGAGGAAATGATTTTGCTAATATATTCAATATCAGATACTCAAACTTAAATTAGGCCAAGTCAAGGTCTGAATAAAATATATGACTGAAAGCTTTTCATTTTTATTCATGTAGCATAGATATAAAGTGTCTGTATATTTTTTATTAAGAGAAGATTTCTTTGTAGTCTCAAAGTAGTAAGAAAACCAGGCCCTAGCAAGTGCAATGTGGTCACTTGGATTATTGAATAGTGTGCTCCAATCTCCATTCCTAAACCATTGGGAATTTTCATTAACCATTAGAAGGGTTTCAGATTCTCTGCAATCTGTCTCTAGCTTATCTCTAGAATGGGATATACTATAAGGGGCCACTCCTAAGAGCATATTTAGATTTGCCTTTTCTGGTGTATGTGTGTATGCATATGTATATATACATACATATATACATATAACGTGAATAATAGCACAAACAATATTGTTGAATTTGATGAGCCTATTTCCATCTGTCTCTAAATAGGATAGTGCAACTGAACTATATTTCTTTTTTTATTTTTTATAGGGCCTTTGGAGTAAAGTGACTTGTCCAGGGTCACAAAAGCTATTTTTTTTCATAAGTTTGACTCTGGATTTGAATCATCCTCCTGATTCCAAAGTTGGTGCTGTATCCACTGAGCCATCCAGCTACCCTGAACCAGATTTCTTTAGCACCATAGCAGCTATATCTCCTTTACCAGGCCAGTGGCAATAAATTGTTTTTTATTTCTCTCTGAATTAAAGGTACATGAAGGATGATTAGAATTATCCCTGTTTCTCTTTCCAAAGACAGGATGCATCTTGAGATTCAAACTCTATCTCTGATTCTTCTCATTGCCTTTGGGCTTCATCTTCTGAATAGTCTCAGGGAACCAATCCCAGCCATCTTCACACATACATTCCTAGAATCTCTTCTCCAAGTTGACTGTACCTTATAAGGGAGGCTAGACTAGCATCTTTGGTGTAAGGGCTTGCTGACCTTTTTTCAGGGCTGCTCATCCACATTTCATGTTTATTTATCCCCCAATTCTCACCTGTGGCTCCAAGAAGTTATAGAAATCTCAGTAGCCACAACCTGGTAAACCAACTAAACAGATGGGCAAAACCAGGGTGAGGTCAACTAATAGTTTTCAAATCTGCCATCAAGTTGGGGTGATGTCTATCCCAAGTATGTAAAGACTTTCCCAAGTAAAATAGGCAGATGAGAATAATTTGTTCCAATAGCTGAGAAAACAGCTGAAGCAGGAGCTGTTGAGTCCTTAGAGCTTGGTCAGCCACTGAAGATACCATGGTCATCCTCTGCATCCCAGAACATCTCCAAACAAGGCCATTGGACTAAGATGACTCAGGAAGAGAAAGGCTGATGCCTTTGTGCAAACTCCACTTAAATCCAACTCACACTCAAATCAAGACATCATCCCATGATCAACATGGGTCAAGCAACAATTCTCAGTTTCTCGGCACACTGTATATTTCACTCAATTTGCAATGCTCTATTTCTTGATCTTGTCCTTCCCACTTTTTTTTTTTTTTGCACAGGTTATGTTCATTTCTATAATAGAGTTTCTATATCACTGCCTACTAAAATTTTTCCATTTCTTTTAAGGCCCAGTTAAGGTCATGAAATATCTATATGAAAGTTTCCTGATTTCTTCATGTAAAGGAAATCTTTTCTTCTCCAAATTGTTCATGACTAGTTTCTCCTTTTTGCATTTTGAATTCTAACTTGTGACATATTTATTTATGAAAATACCTCATTCCTCTTTTAAATTTAAAGTGCTCCAAGGGCAGAGATGTTGTCATTTATATATAGAGTATGTGACTAAAAATGCTTGTTGAAATGAAATGACTTGGCATAGTTGTTCTGTGGATCTGACTATTTCATATGCTGAAAAAAAGCTTTATTGTATAATTATACCAATCAAATGAGCATATATGTGTAGCAAGGGACAAAGATATTTCATACATAAAGGTCAAAGATTATATGTTCTAAGGTACTAAATTGCATTCTAAAATTATTTAACTTTTGAGTCTTATCTTTTTACATGTTAGAAAAATATGAATAGATATTTTTCCAATGTGTTCTCCCCAATTCTTTAAAATATTTTCAAAAGATTTAAGAAGTTTTGCTTCTAGCATAAAATATTATTTTACAACAAATAAAGAATATTTGAAAAGCAAGATGGCTTGGAAAGCTAGGTAATTTATCAAAATTTGTGAATTAAAATACATATTTCCATTTTTTTACTGTTAGATATTATGAATGCCCATGAATTCCTTATTTGTGATAACACAGTTTCAAATGATAAATGTAATACTAAAACTATTGCCATTTCAGATTTACTTTCATATTAAATTATAAAAAGAGAATTAAAAAGTGACTTTCTCAAAGATGGCCAAGGATAAAACTGCTGAAGAGCAGGATATAGGATTGACGAAGATAAAAAAGTGGTGTTAAGAAGGGGACAGCTATATCCATACAATCATTACCAGCATAGCAGGTTTAGAGCAATAACAGGTTGAGCAGCTTTATTAACTGCTTCCTTCTAGTGAAACCAATACATAAGTTTCAGAAGTAGCAATAATTCTGGTGCTGATTTCTTATCAAAAATTGCTTGCCTGGAAATAATCAGAATTTTTTTTTTTGATATGGTCCCTATATATTTTTCATTTGTGAGATTAGATCCCGGTTACACAATTCCAGAAACAGATGTTCTTATTTATCAACTTGTGTAAATTCATCTTTCCTTAAGTTGTGGAGCAGCCAAGTTAGGCCTCAGTGAAATATTTTCTGCTCTTGGACTCCCTGGTAGAATGAAGCCTTCTGTATTGCCTCTGAGCAGAGGAAAGAAATGAGTGATTGAATTGAATGTGTTAAGTCCTGAAAAAATCAAGAAATAGTGATAAAACTGCTTTTCCTATATCATTAATTGAATTTATATTTTACAGTTTTATTTTTGAAGTTCCCTGAGTCCTCTGTTCAAAAATCAGCATGTAAAGTAAAGAATATTTTCCACAAAAAGTCATTCATATGCATATGCCTATCATGGGTTGTTTCAGCTCTCTAGTTTTAAATTCTATAATTCTCCAAAAATATATTTTCCTTACTCTTAGCAGCCTGAAAAGACAATTTTTTTTTCAAACAACTTGACCCAAATCATTCAGGGCAGGTCATGTTAGGTCATAAAAAATTATTTGAATAGAAATAAAACTAATTAGTATAATTTTAAAAGACCCACCTTTGTAATAGGCATACACCAAATTGCCCCAGAGACAGAATGTGACCTTTTGCCTGTATTATTTTACTTCCTTAAACAAAAATTTCTGAATTGATTATTCATTTTCCTTGGGTTTAAATAAATATTTGCTCTTTATTCTGATTTTCTTTATCTTTGGAAGCCTGGTCTCCATGGAAAAAGCTAAGAAAAAAATCAAGGACTCTAGATTAATAGCTCATGACCTTAATCATTATTCTCTCTATTTATAGGATATTTTATTGTTTATTTATCATTGTCTTGTTTATGAGAATCAGTTGCCTACAGAGAGAAGATTCTCTCCTTTCAAAAAGTGGTGATGCTGTACTTTGCAAAAAGAATATAAATAAAAGAAATCATCTTTGGTAAATGAGTGTCTTTTGTCAGAAACTATCCATGCCAAGATCCCACATATGCAGGATGTAGAAAGTACAAAGTAATTTTAATAGCAAATAAGAATAGGAAAGAATTAAAGGAAAAATTAAATCAAAGATGCTTTATTTAGGGCTCTATAGTAATACTTGTGTAAGAAATTTGCTGATGCCTTTATTTGATTATTTATTTGTCATTTTTTAGAAAAGTGGGAATCAGTTGCCTGTACAGCAAAGATTGTGTCTTTTCAAAAAACTGTATGTATAGGAAAGGTGGTAGTCATGGTTTAATTGTCACCCCAAGAAAGAAGACAAATAAAAAAAACCTGTACCCATAAATGATAACGCCTCATAAGTATCATTCGTGTAAAGATCCAATATATGTAGAATATAGAAAGTATAAAATCAATTTGAATAACAAATAAAATGGAAAAGAAAGTTTTAGAAACTGTAAGATCATTTATTTAGATTGCTATTGTTATAAATATATAAGAAATTTGCTAATGTCTTTTTGTTGTGATTATTTATAAATTGCACTGCTAATCTAAGCAACGTTAAAAGATCTGCAATAAAATAATCAGACAAAATTGAATATTTTCACTTCCTAATGTCAAATGTCAATCATTTCAGGGTAGTAGTCCTAATTTTAAAAAAATGGAGACATTTTCTGTTCTGTGTAAACTTTTCAGATTTTATATTCAAATACATATGTAAGGATTTGATATCTAAGTTTTGGGGGAGTATATTGTTATCATAATAAGATATCTTTTGGTCTCTTGCTAAATTTCTAAACATTACACTTCAGTAATGGAAATTTATGCCTAATGTCTTTTGCAAAGGAAAAATAAATACATTCTACAACAGTCTTTGAAAAATCATCTAATCTTGTCCATCAATAATAATTTATTAAGTGTCTATTATGTGTCAGGCACTATGGTAATCTTGGGGTGTGGTTGTTTTCAGTGAGTGTTTATTAAATGAATTACTGAAAATCACTATTTCACATGATTAAATACAGTAATCTTGTCTTGCTGCAAACTATCATCATCAATACAATTACTATCTATGTGAACTTGGGCTCTAGTTCTCAGTCTCTCCATCTCCAAAATAATGAATTGGAATAGTTCACTGGTCAACAAACTAGAAACAGGCAGCAAGCTAGACTTGAAACATGACTCATGGTTTGTCAAAAGCTGGACTAACTTGTCTCAGATGCTCTTCTACCTTTAAATCCATGAACTTCTAGTACCAATTGTTCTTTATATACTACAATTTGATAAAAGCTTATTTTGAGTTGGACTCAATCATTAAGTCAACATTCATTAAGCTCCTACTATGTACTAGGCAATGTGCTAAATGCTGAGAATAAAAATAGTCAAAAGATAATTCTTACTCAAAGTCTAATAGGGGAGACAATATGCAAACAAACGATCTATAAATAAGATACATACACAAGGCACCAGCATTAAGAGGGATTGGGGAAAGCTTTCTTCCAGAAGGTATAATTTTAGCTGTGATTTGAAGGAAGCCAGGAAGGCAAGGAAAGGAACCTCAGGAGGGAAAGAATTCCGGGAATGGGAGACAACAAGTGAAAATTTCTAGGGTGAGATATTGGATTGTCTTGTATCACTAGATTCCAGTGTTACTGTATTGTAGAGTATGTGGAGGAAAGTAAGGTGTAAGGAGGTATAATGCAGGAAATAACAAGGAAATAGTTTATGAAGGAATTTGAACACCAAAAGAGGACTTTATCTTTTTCTTGGAATCAATAGGGAGCCATTAGAGTGTATTAGTCACTTGTAAAAATCTGACAAAACATATCAGTCAGTTAAAATAACATTTTTAGCTGTGAGGAAAAATTTGAGGCCAATATTCAATATTAACTTTGAAAACCTATGACATCAATAATATCAATTCAGCAACATATTAAATTCTGTCCATTATCATATTTGCAAAACTTTCATTAAAAATATTTTCAGAGGCTTATAAAACAAATCATGAAGGTTCAATGAAAGATTCCTTTGCTGTGGATAAAGTTCTTCTGAACTAATAGCAATGTTATCAATTTTCATATTGAGCATTGATTATTTCAAATAGAATTAATTTATCATGTTAATTATGTTACCTACTTGTATTTTCATCTCAGTATAGTGTAATTTAGTGTTTTCATTTCTTTCTTTCATTATATTTTTGTAATCATAACATTATACATTATGTCAATAGAAAACTCACTCTTTGAAATTAAATAATAATTATTCAAGAAGTGCCATTTGAAATAGTAATAGTAAATTATCTTTTATATATCAATTTTTCTATCATATCTTTCTATCAATTAAATCTTTTGTTTCATTGTGTAGTGATAGTTGATGTCATGGTGGTGAGTCTGAAGCAGTATGAAAAATAAAAGAACTCTAAATCTTTTAAGAACAAATAAGTAGGTATTACAAAATGTAGTTATGTGTTATACTATATTCTATTTCTCTTTCCAAAAGGAATTATTTCAAACATGATAGAGACAATAAGTCTTTATTAATCAGAATGCCTAATTTTCTAAATCAAAACAGATAATAAAATCTGTTTTTTCATTATATAGTAGTGGTCAGTCCATTTAACTTCCATGAGGTCAGAGAGTATTTAATAAATATTTTTGTCTTTGCATCCTCTGTTCCTAACACAACACCTTGTACATAATAAGTGCTTAATAAATATTTCTTAAATTTTAAAATGCACATACATTCATATATTCATCTATCTATCTATCTATCTATCTATCTATCTATCTATCTATTATCTATCTTTCTACACACACACACACACATATAAATAATTGTGACATTATGGCATTTTGGATAGAGAGTCAGCATGAAATCAAGAAGAATGGGTTTAAGTTCCATCACTGGTATAGACTGAATGCTACTCTGTGTAAGTCATTTATCGTTCAGTAATCTAGGCCAGTCTCCAAGATTCTGGATTTTGTAGCAGCTTCTCTTGTCTCTTGGTAGAGGAGAACTCACTTGGAGTTCTCTGAAGTCATCAGTTAGATGATTTCTATACTTGTATCCATATCTGTCATATCTTTATCTATTTATCTAATCTATATCTATCTAAGTATCACTAAACTCTATTTCATCTTCCTTTACCAATAGATATATTCATTTGAACATGGATTTACATAAGTATCCACAAACAAATACATATGAACACATATTCATATATATTAGACTAGGTATGAGTATAATTGGTTTGGGGAATTTATGTTGTGTTGAGGAAAACTCTCTTTACCAATGCAGAGATTTGTCTGGAGTGCAGAAGGATTAAGTAACTTTTGAAAGGTAACTCAGATAGTATATGCCAGGTTAGATCTTGGACTCAGGTCTCTCTGACTCTAAAGGTTCCTGTCCATTCAATCCAATCTAAACTAAAATATTGATTCTCAATTCTCAAAAGACTAGATTAGCTACCTAAAGCTCTGGTCAGACATGCCCAGCTATGTTCATGCTCAGTCAGTTAACAAAGTTGATGATGGAGCCTAACTTTAGCCTTTCCATCTAGCCATTTCCATCCTTGATTCCTAGGTAGGAATCAAGAAACTAAGATTACATGCAAATGAGAGATTAGAGTAGTACTTTAGAGGAACTAAAAGAGATGTACATCTTTATCATCATTATCATCAAAAATATATATGATATATGATGATATTCTACATATTGATACATTCTACATATGAGGATGTATAACATTGCTCTCTCCCATGAGTGGATTATTTTACTTTATATATCTATTTATTCATTTCTGCATATAGTTCTGGTGTTGATAGACATCCGAATTCCTTGACATACTATTATAGTTCTTTATTGTGAATTCAACTTTTTTTCCCTGAGCTCACTCTTCAGCTATATCAATTATTCACAGCTCTGTGCTTTAAAAAATTCTTTTTAGTTTATAGAATGAAACAAGCATTTCCATAACATAATACAATAAAAAGATGACTGTACATGACGCTGCAAATCTACTATGCATAACTTTCAAAATATTCAACAAAATTATCATGTAAATGTCTTCTTTTCTTCCTGTTCCACAGAGATATTTACCATTAGACACAAATATATGTAAAACTATTCTATACATGCTTCAATTTATCAATATTCTTTTCTGGATGCAGATAACATCTTTCTTCCCATGCTTTTTATAGTAAATTTGGATATTTATAATAGCAAAAATAACATTCATTCAAAGTTGTTCTTAAAACAATATTGCTATTATTGTATGCAAAATTGCCCTGGTTCTACTCATTTAATTCTTCATTATTTCATGCAAGATTTTCCATGTTTTTCTAAAATCTTCGAACCTATTATTCCTTTTAATACTTAATGTATTCCATCACAATCATATACCACAACTTGTTCAGCCATTCCCCAATTGATAGGCAACCTTGAAATTTCCATTTCTTTTCTAACACAAAGAGAGCTGTTATAAATATTTTAGAACATGTAGGTTCTTTTCTTTTTAACTTAATCATCTTTGGAAATAGACCAAGTGCAGTCTTGCTAATTAAAAGGGTATAAGTAATTTAATAAAAAACTTGGGCACAATTCCAGACTTTTCTCCAAAATTGTTGGATCATTTTACAATTCCACCAACTATGAATTAATGTTCCAATTTTTCCCACATTCTCTTCAATATTTGCTATTTTTCCCTTCTCTGTTTTTAGCCAAAAAATTTGTATTTCTTTAGTAAATAATGATTTAGTGCATTTTTACATGACTATAAACTGCTTTGATTTCTTCATTGAAAAACAACCTGCTCATATTCTTTGATAATTTACCGGTTGGGAAATGACTTGCATTCTTATAGATTTGACAAAACTCTTCATATATGATGAAGACCCTTTATATGATAAAATATCTATACCTTTCTCCCAATTTTTGTTGTTTTTTTAATCTTGGTTATATAGTTTTACTTGTAAAAAAAAACTTTAAATTTTAATGTAATTGAAATTTTCCATTTTAAATCTGTGTTGTCCATCTCTTGTTTATTCACAAAGTTGATCCTATTCATAACTCTGATAAGTGTTATGTTCCATGCCCTAATTTTCACGTAAAATCTTTCTTTATATCCAGGTAATGTATTCATTTTGACTTTATCTTAATAAATGGTGTGAGATATTGATCCCTGCCCAATTTCTGCCATGCTGTTTTCCAGTTTTCCCTATTTTTTAAATACCAAATAATGAATTCTTATTTAAAAAAACAAAAAACAAAAAACAAAACTTGCGTCTTTACCCTTGTCAAGTGCAAGGTTATTATGTTTATTTCCCGCTATAAATTGCATGTCTACTCTATTTCATTCCTTTCTATTTATTAGCTAGTTTTGATAGTTTCTGCCTCATAATATAGTTTAAGACCTGGTACTACTAAACCTCCTTCCTTTACACTTCCCCCCATTATTTTCACTGATGTTCTTAACTTTGTTTGTTTAAATGATTTTTATTTTATTTTTTCTAATTAAGTAATTTTGGGGCAATTTATTTGGAATGGCAGTGAATATATGCCACATTCCCAATGCTTTTCGATCCTTTGCTCCTTTGTCCTATCACTGATTTTCTCTTTTCAAGGTTCAGATATGGATAATTTCCATCATCCAACTTCTCTGTTCCTACTCACTACTACTAAATGAAACTGGAGGAAATATTCCAATTGGGTGACATGACAAATTAAAAAATATATATATTCTCCAGTTTCCTGTATCAGGAAGACATTTTATCCTTAGTTAACATAATTACTTCATTCCCCACAGAAGCTATTTGGAAAACAAAAAACAAAAAACAAAAAACTTTCTCTTAGATTGTGAAGTTTCCTGTCCCAAACTTAATTTAAGATCTTACCTCTTATTTTATATTGAAAATTAAGATTATTTAGCAAAACAAACTTCTCCCATTGTTTTCATCTCAAAGCTTCAACTATTGTGGTAAGAATATACTATTTGAAAAAAATAATTACTGGGCTTATTATATAGATATGAAACAGAATTAGATTTAGACCAAAATCTTATAATTACTCAAAGAAAAACTCCAAATGAATAGATGACTTCAAAATAAAAGTTACTTATGAAATCATTATAAAAACATATATATCTAGTCTTTTACAAGAGATTTTTTATCTTTAACTTAAAAATAGAGAGGATTACATAAAATAAAATAATTTTAATTACATAAAGTCAAAAGGGTTTTGCAAAAATAAATCCAATAAAGCTAAGATTTAAAAGAAAACAACTGGAGAAAATCTATATTGTGTTTTTCTTATAAAGATCACATTTTCAATATACATAAAGATATGATTCAAATTTATATGAACAAGAGACATTCAGTATTTGGTAACTGGTCTAAGAACATAAATAGGTAGTTTTCAAGGGGGAATACCCAGGCTACATAGAACCTTATGAAAAATGTGGCAAGTCAAATATTTACTGACATGAAAATTGTAACAAGTTTGAGACTTCACACTTATTGGAGTGGCAAATATGAGCAACAAAAATCAAAGAAAAATGATAAATTTAGTAGGACTATGGGAAAAAAAAGGCACATTGATGGTTGAATTGTAACTGGATACCACTATTCTATAAAATAATTTGAAATTATAAACAGTGTTATTAATTGTAAATATTATTTTACCCAGTTTTACCATATATAGACATAACTAAAAGGTAGAAGAAACAGTAAAAAAGTTCTATCTGTATAAAAACATTTATATCAGCTTTTTTGTGTTATCAAAAAAAAAAAAAATTCAACGCCCTCACCCAAACAAAAACAAAGAAAAAAACCCTTGAAAACTAAAGGGATGCCTATCAGTTGAGGAAAGAATTAAATACATTATAGTATATTGATGTGCTGGGAATATTGTCACACTATAAAAAAAAAATGAGGAATTCAATCATTTCCAAGAACCCAGCATGACTTATATGAATTAACGAAGACTAAAGTAAATAGAGTAAGAACAATTTATATTGTAATGTAAATATTATATAAATAAACAATTTTGAGGACTATTATGAACTGATAAAGATTGAAAAGAGTAGAACGAGGAAAACTATATAATAACAATGATACTGTAAAAAGAGTTATGAAAGTAGTAAGAACTCTGATCAATTCAATGGCATTCATAATTCCAGTGCGATTAATGATAAGATGGGGCAGTGAGATGGACAATGTCAGACCTGGAGTCAGGAAGACCAGAGTTCAAATCTGGCCTCAGCCACTTATTAGCTGTGTGAACCTGGGCAAGTCACTTAACCTAGTTTGCCTCAGTTTTGTCATTTGTAAAATCATCTACAGATGGAAATAGCAAAATGCTTCAATATCTTTACCAAGGAAATCCCAAATGGTTTTATGAAGAATCATGCATGACTGAAACAACTAAAAACAATTTCAAAAGGATAAAACATGTTATCACTGACAGAGAGGTGATAGATTTAAAGAGATTATCTATATCTCCATATATGTGTGTTTATATGCATATACACACATGTGAGTATGTAATTGTGTTTTGCCCACATATCTACTTATCTGCAGTAAATATGTACAATATACATAAGCCATATATAGTATATATGCATTTTTATGCATAGTCATTGAGATAATTAATTTGTTTTCCTTAAATATATCTAAATCTATATATTACTGAATTTATTAATCAATAAATATTTATAAACATTTACTATGTGCCAGGCACTGTGATAAACGCAAATAGAAGACCCTCTTATAATTTAAGGGGGAAAACATCTTATTAAAGGGAACTGAAACCTGAGGTGAGATTAGGAGAGAGAAAGAACCCACCCTGGACCATGCTAGATAAAATCTTATGCAGTAAAATTAGCTGAACAAAGAGGCTGAAGTGAGAAGAACCAGGAGAACACTGGAAATATAATAGCAATATTGTATGCTGATCAACAGTGATCAACTGATCCACAGCTTATTCACAGCAATACAATGATGCAAAACAATTCCACAGGACTCATGATAAAAAACACTATTCACATCGAAAGAAAAAGCTGATGGAATCTGAATGAAGATCAACCATGCTATTTATGTATGTGTGTGTTTGCATTTGAACTGTTTTTTTTTTTATTAAAGCTCTTTATTTGTATAACATATGTATGGGTAGTTCCCCAGCATTGATCTTTACAAAGCTTGACATTACAAATTTTACCCCCAGTCCCCTCCCCTCCCCTAGATGGCAGGAAGTCCACTACATGTTAATAATGTTGAAATTCCTGAGAAGTTATGCAAGAAAAATCCTATCTACAAGAAAAAAAAAGAATCAGAGAAAGGCAACACAATGCAAGCAAATGTCAATAGAGACCATGAAAATGGTACGTTGTGGTCCATATTTCATATCCCTCTCTCTGGGTGTATATGGTTTTCTTCAGTGAACAATTGGAACTGGTTTGAGACAATTCTTTCTTGCAGAGAGCCATGTCCATCAGAAATGATCATCATGTAATACTGTTGTTGCTGTGTATGATGATGTCCTGGTTCTGCTCGTTTCACTCAGCATCAGCTCGTGCAAGTCTCTCCAGGCCTCTCTGAAATCATCCTGCTGGGTTGTTTCTTATAGAACAATAATATTCCGTAACATTCATATACCATAATTTATTCAGCCACTCTCCAATTGATGGGCATCCCTTCAGTTTCCAGTTTCTAGCCACTACAAAAAGGGCTGCTACAAACATTCTTGCACATGTGGGTCCCTTTCCCTCCTCTAAGATCTCTTTGGGATATAGGCCCAGTAGAAACACTGCTGGGTCAAAGGGTATGCACAGTTTGACAACTTTTTGAGTATAGCTTCAAATTGCTCTCCAGAATGGTTGGATCTGTTCACAGTTCCACCAACAATGTATTAGTGTCCCAGTTTTCCCACATCCCCTCCAACATTCATCGTTATCTTTTCCTGTCATTTTAGCCAATCTGAGAGGTGTGTAGTGGTACCTCAGAGTTGTCTTAATTTGCATTTCTCTGATCAATAGTGATTTGGAGCAACTTTTCATATGACTAGAGATGGTTTTAATTTCATCATCTGAAAATTGTCTGTTCATGTCCCTTGACCACTTATCTATTGAAGAGTGGCTTGAATTCTTATATATATATATGAGACAATTCTCTATATATTTTAGAAATGAGGCCTTTATCAGAACCATTAAATATAAAGATGATTTCCCAATTTGATGCTTCCCTTCTAATCTTGTCTGCATCTGTTTTATTTGTACAGAAACTTTTTAACTTAATATAATCAAAATTATCCATCTGGTGTTCAATTAGGAGTTCCAGGTCTTCTTTGGACATAAATTTATTCCATCTCCACAGGTCTGAGAGGTAAACTATACTATGTTCCTCTAACTTGCTTACAAAGTCCCCCTTTATATCTAGATCATGAACCCATTTAGATCTTATCTTGGTATGTGGTGTTAGGTATGGGTCAAGCCCTAATTTCTTCCACACTAGTTTCCAATTTTCCCAGCAGTTTTTGCCGAATAGTGAGTATCCCAAAAGCTGGGGTCTTTGGGTTTATGGAACACTAGATTGTTAAGGTTATTGCTTAGGTTGTCCTGATAACCTATCTTGTACCACTGATCGACTGCTCTATTTCTTAGCCAGTACCAAACGGTTTTGATGAGCACAGCTTTATAATATACTTTTAGATCTGGTACAGCAAGGCCACCTTCATCTGCCTTTTTTTTTTCATTAATCCCCTTGAAATCCTTGACCTTTTGTTCTTCCAAATGAACTTTGCTACTATTTTTTCTAGCTCTGTAAAATAATTTCTTGGGAGTTTGATTGGTATGGCACTAAATAGGTAGATTAGTTTGGGTAGTATTGTCAATTTTATTATGTTCGCTCTGCCTACCCATGAGCACTTAATATTTTTCCAATTGATTAGGTCTGATTTTATTTGTGTGGAAAGTGTTTTATAGTTTAGTTCATATAGTTTCTTACTTTTCCTTGGCAGATAGATTCCCAAATATTTTATCCTATCATTTGCTATTTGGAATGGAATTTCTTTTTCTATCTCTTCCTGCTGAACTTTGTTGGTAATATATAAAAATGCTGATGATTTATGTGGATTTACTTTGAATCCTGCAACTTTGCTAAAGTTGTGAATTGTTTCTAGTAGTTTTTTAGTTGAGTCTCTAGGGTTCTCTAAGTATACCATCATGTCATCTGCAAAGAGTGATAATTTGGTTTCTTCATTACCTACTCTGATTCCTTTTATCTCTTTTTCTTCTCTTATTGCTAAAGCTAACATTTCTAATACAATATTAAATAGTAATGGTGACAGTGGGCAGCCTTGTTTCACTCCTGATCTTATTGGGAATGGTTTTAGTTTGTCTCCATTACATATGATGTTTGCTGATGGTTTTAAATAGATGCTACTGATCATTTTAAGGAAAAGCCCATTTATTCCTATACTCTCTAGTGTTTTTAATAGGAAAGGGTGTTGGATTTTATCAAAGGCTTTTTCTGCATCTATTGAGATAATCATATGATTTTTGTTAATTTTGTTATTAATATAATTGATGATGCTGATAGTTTTCCTAATATTGAACCCGGCCTGCATCCCTGGTATAAATCCTACTTGGTCATAGTGTACTATCCTGGGGATGACTTTATGTAATCTCATTGCTAATATCTTATTTAAAATTTTTGCATCAATATTCATTAGGGAAATGGGTCTATAGTTTTCTTTCTCTGTTTTTACCCTACCTGGTTTAGCTATCAGCACCATATCGGTCTCATAGAAGGATTCTGGCAGTATACTTTCTGTCCCTATTTTCTGAAATAGTTTGTGTAGTATTGGAATTAATTGTTCTTTGAATGTTTGGTAGAATTCACATGTAAAACCATCTGGCTCTGGAGATTTTTTCTTAGGGAGTTGATTAATAGATTGTTTTATTTCT
>JAJPUD010020528.1:0-24538 GCA_023553655.1 Myrmecobius fasciatus | reverse complement strand
AATGTTCCTGTGACACTAAGCCAGGGGAGAGCTTCTGCTGCTTCCTGTGCCGTTTGCTCGTCCTCAAGATGGCCATTTAGGGCCCTTCCTTCATAAGAGTCTCCGCATTCGGAGTCAGCGTAACGTTGCTCCAAGCTGGCGCCCTGGAAATGGAGGGGACGGCTTCGGCCGGCTGGGCAGGCGGCCAGCAGGGGCACGGGAGGCGAGCCCGAGGCATCGAGCCAGGAAGGCCCGCCCCCCGCCGTGCCCCAGAAGGAGCCCGAGGAAGACACTCGGCTTGTCTTAGCCCCCGTTTCCTTACAGGCTCGCCTTGAAGATGAAGGAGAAGGTGCAGCCAGTGCTTATGGCCAATTGGGAGTTGTTTGCAAACTGTGCCCCCCCATTTCTCTCCTGTAAAATCACCCCCTCCCTTCTCTCCAACAGACAACTGGAGCTGAGTAGAGTGGAGCAGGGGCAGACAGGCTTGCAGGCCATGTCTACACTGTCCCTCTGGTCCCTTCTCCCCAGGGAGAGGGAAGCATACCAGCGCTGGCTCCAGAATCACAGAATTGGACGGGGCTTTGGCCTCCTCCAGCCTGTGGCTGGGGAGGAATGGGTTTGGCGACGTCCCTAGTAATGGTTGCCAAACTTAGGAAGACCCCCAGAGGCCGCAGATCTCGAGGTGCTCCAGCCTTCTCTGAGAACCCAAACCATTGCTGGCAGAAGGGTTTTGGAAAATTGAGACTCATCCCACTCACTGAGCTTTTAGGCTGCTGCTACCGGAGAGCTTTGTTCCCCCCGCCAAATCACTAGGGCATCTTCCCCATTTTTAACATCACAAATAATAACATGTATCATCTGTAGGACTGCTGCCAAGCTGCTGTTCCAATTTTCCCCGCTAAGTCTCGTTCGGCCTCCTGGGACCATCAGGACAAATCTCCCGTTTCTTCCCCATTTTGGCTTGTTGGGTCCTTGGAGACGCCGCTCGCTGCGTCTCCCGCTCCATCTCACCAGGCCCGAATCTTGTCCAGGCCGGGTGGCCCAGGTCCGTGAGCCTCTGCTCATGTGGCTGATCCTAAAGGCTGGTGGCGTCCCCCAGGCTCTCCCCCTTGGGCCAGTCATCTTCCTTATCAGTGCTCCCCAGAACATCTTTCTCCAGCTGTGCCCTTGTAAGGGAGGGGACGGCAGGACTTGGACTTCCCGACTCCTGGACGGGCCCCTCTCAGTGTCACTTAGCAGTACCTTGTCTCTCTTGGCAGACACAGCTCCCTGTGGCTTCTGATTAAGCACTGGTCTTTTCAGTCCAAAGTCTGTCTGATCACACCTGGATTTGAAGCTGGTTTTTTCCACCCCCAGTTTAAGGGTTTCATTTATTCCCATGAAACTTCAGTGACTTCGATCCGGCCCTTGTGGTCATCGGCCCAGGTCCTCACGATTCTTGACCGTCCTCCCACGTGTCCCTCTGAGTGTTGCATCTTCTGTAGGCCTGATAAGCATTGCAGCGGGCTTGCATCAGAGCCCGTCCTGGGACCCCTGGCTGAAGACCTTTTGAAGCCGACGTGGGACCGTTACCGAGTGACTCCTTGGCTTTCCTTGGCTAACAGGCTGCAGCTCCACTCTTGGTTGTCTCCCCATCTTTTCTGCAATAAGAGCCTGGCGCGCTTGGCTGAGATCTTGTTTCGTCTCATGGGCAGCCGCCCCCGGCCTCCCTGGTGTCGTGGTCCTGGCCCAAAAGGAAACGGGTCCAGTTTGGCGCGGCTTTTTCCGGGCCTTGTTGGTTCTTGGCCATGTTTCCTTTTCTGAATGGCCCCTCACCCTTTATGAGATGGAGGCTTTTGGCGTGGAACGTTTGGAGCCACTGGTAGCACTCACCTTTTACAAGCCTGCTCCCCAGTTGCCTTTTTGTCTTCCCATTGTCTTGACTAAGGTGACAGATGCAAGGTGAAGCTGGGGCTGTTCTAGGATGCCTTCTTCTACTTGCTACTATCTTCATGTGACCTTCGGTTGGCTTTATTTCTTCCGGTGAGAACTGCCATTGTTGCCTTTGGCTCATGTCTCTATTGGGTGTCCGTGCTTTCTAAAATTCGAATTGGTTCCTTTTATTTTGGATATTGGCTCTCATAAAAACTTGCTGCCAGTATAGTTTCCCAGTTAACTGTCCCCCTCATCACTTTACCTGCCCCGATCTTGTTCCCTCAGAACTCTGGGCAGGTTTGTGACTTGCCTTTCTCCCCTGTATTTCCACTCTTGTCTGGCAGTGAGTGGCGGTCCCTTCCCCAGGCTGCCCTTGGCTGTGCCGGGGCACAGCCTTCTTTCAGCTGTGGGGCCGCCTTGGCAGGTGGCGGGAGAGCCTGGTCTAAATCTGGCTGCCGCCGGGCTGCTTCCTGTTTCCCCGATAGTCGAGCCTTCCCCAGCGCGCATCGCTCAGCTCCCTGGCCGGTCCGAAGCTGTACGGGCTTGCCTCCATTCCTTGTAAGTGAGCCGCTTCCCTCTGTTTTCTCATTAGGTGGCCGAAGACAATGGGAAGCGCCTGCAGAATGAAATACAAAGTCTTGGAAAGCCCTTTGGGGAAAATCGAGATCTCGGGCTGTGAAGCCGGAGTGCACAGAGTGAGGCTTCTGGGGAAACTGTCTCCGAGACCCGAGTGAGTAGATGTGCCGTAATTACACGTCATGTCCAAAGGGAGCGGGGTCACACTGCTTCACACGCCGCTTTTCCTTAGGCTCCCGGCAGGCAGGGGGGATAAAGTGCAATGAGAGTGAGTCCTCTGTGGTCCGGAGAGGTCAGCTTCACAAGCTGAAGATGGGGGGGGGCACCGTTAGCTGGACGTTCAGCTGAAACCCCCGTGGGGTTTAGGGGCCAGCAAGCTCAGGTAGGACCAGCAGGGCCACAGGTGCCCCCAGAGGTAGCGATGAGTTGGAGCACGTTAACAGAGGCCTGGGTCCTCAGCTGAAGGAGAGAGCAGGTCAGCTGGACCCTGCCCTCCAGCCCCTTTGGAGTACTGGTTCGGTTCTGGGTGGTGAACCCAGAAAAAAGCCACGTTGGAAGGACAGGACCTCCAAATCATGCGGGCTGTGTGGGATGAACCAAGGAGGTCTCAAGAAAGGAAAATGGCTGCTTGGCCCAAGATGGTGACTAGGAGTGATGGGGTATAGAACTTCCCCAGAAAGGGCAGCTCAGGAAGGGGCCGAAGCCCATGCCCGGAGGGTTTCATGTGGACTCTGGTTGGGCCTCCTTCGGAGCTTCTTGCTTCCTCTGGGGCCCCTGGTGAGTTCTGCTTTTGTGGCCCTCCGAGTCCCTCCCGATTCCGTCCCGCGTTAGCCGCTGACCCCGTGTGCGGGCGGGCCGGAGTCTGGGGCTGCTCGGGGACGACGCCTCAGAGCTTCGGACAGAAGCTGCATCGCAAGCAACCTCAGCTCCCTCCCAGAAGGACGGCCGGGACCGAGCTCCTTTTATTTTCCTTCTCTTTCCCATGAAAGCTTCTGCCTTCCCTTAAACTCTGGGAAATAATCTATATTAAGCAGTCCCCTGTCTCGCAGTGAAAGTCTGAATTTACAAAGAGTTTATTGATCGGCGGCATGTGACTCTAGCAGGAGTCACGTGGTGGGTGTCTCCTCAGAAGATGGGTGTCCGGGCCGCGCCTGCTCTGGGCGAGGGGGGAATCCGGACGGTGCGGGTTTTATGTGAGTTTTCTCGGCGCGTTCTGAACCCGGCTACCGGGTCTCAGCACCGTCCCCAAGGTGTGATTAAGCGTTCTCTGTGTTTCTGTCGGTTCCTGCTGCTCCCGGGGCTCTGGCAGGAGGAACGGATGAAATTTCATCTTGTGCATTACTTTAAAGAGACTTCCCCCTCTAAGAGAGCACTTTTTGTGAGCGATTCCCACTATATTTTTCTAATAGCAAAGACCTAAACATTTTAAAGCCGTGCGTAAATGTTTGTGCTGAAATGTAACATTTAATCTCCCCCGTCCATTGATGGGGAGTAGTTGTGAAAATCTGAGTTCTCATTATTTCTGACAGGAGGGGGAAAAACCCCCGGCAAAAACAAGCCCACATCCTCTCTCGGTCGGTGTTTGCCTTAACCGGCTAATAAACGCGATGCCAAGGACATTAGATGAAGAAAATACAGAAGAAACATAAAAATTGATTTTAATGGACCCCTGTCAGAGAGAACCATAATGAACACAAGTGCAGTAATAAATATTGGGCTTCCACTCCGGAGCCGAGATTTTTCCTGTCGAGTTGCATGTTACAATCAATAGCCTATTTTTTTTTACAGCAAAAATAAGCAAACCTTGGAAATATATGAATACACAGTTCTCCATTTCTAGGGAAGCAATCTGGCTGCTGTGCTTAAAAAACACCTCCCGGAGCACGCCATGGGTCTGGGAAGCTCTGAGCTTTGTCTCCCGGCGGGCGGGGCTGCTCCCTCCTTAATCTGGGGGCGGCGAGGGGTCGCCCATCATGGGACTTCTGAGAGGGTCAAATGGGACCCTGCGCTCCCGCCGCCTGCTCGCACCACACCAGTGCTACGTCCAGTAGGAGGGAGGCGGCGGCGGTCTGCTTACTGCGCCCAGGGCAGGGAGGCAGGGGTGGGACCGCCTGCTTGCTAAAGCGCCCGATTCAAAAAGAGAATATCGGACTCCGTCCAGTCTCCCAAGCGCGGAGGGAGCGCCCTTTTATTCAGCGGTTGCCCAGTGCTGGAGACAAAGGCAATCCACTTAACGTTTATCAGGCACCTACTGTATACCTGTCACACTCATGTTAGCGAGCTTCTTCCGGTTCCGAAGTACCTGGAATGAGCCAGACAGCTGGAGTGGTCAGAGCGGTTTTAGCTGGGACTAGGGAAGCAGAGGGCCCACATTCAGGTCCTGCCGTGATCCGGCTAACCCGCCATCGGGGGACCCCTCTCAGCCTTGGGTCCGCGTCAGCCTGTGTTAGGGGACGTGTTCCCCCTCTTAGCGGAGCCATCCGGGGCTCAGCATCATCTGTCTGCCTCAGTTTCCCTCCTGTGGGCAGGGAGCAGGGCGCACCCGCCCACCCCTCAGCAGCCCTTCGGCTCCTCTGCCGGTCTCGGGGCCGCCTGACTGATGTTAGCTTGGCCATGCACACTAGGTGACCCTGATCCCTGGCTGCCAGTCTGCTCCTGAGTGACTTCCACCGCGGTGGCAGACCCAGGACTTGGGGCTCCCGCCTCCTCCCAGACGCCCTCCTCTCCCGGCCGGCGTCCTCGGCGCTCCCTCTGTTTTCTCCCACCTCGGCGCTTTTGTAAAATAAAATGGCTGCGGCGTCCTCTTGTCCGTCCGTTGCTAAGTACTCTGAGACAGAGCGCTTCAGTGGTTGTTCCTTGCACTGATTCTATCACCTGCTCATACTCCGACTCGGGACGGGCGCGCTCAGCGACTGTCTCCTGGGCAAGCGCGAGGACGTCTTGGTCGTTTAGAAACCTCCTGCCGCGCGCATTTGCAGGTATCGATAGCGCGCGCTGGCAGAATGGGCCATGGCGGCACGTTGGGGCCCGTCACCGGTGGAGGAGGCCTTTGGTTTCTTGTTTTATGGTGCTCATGGGGGCCCCGAGGGCTCCGGTCAGTCTGTCAGCAGCAGCCGTGTGCCAGCTGGAGACCGTCTGAAAATCATCCCGCACCCTGGTGGGATCCACCTCCCACCGCCTGCATCTCTCCTGATGCTCTCGGGGGGAAGGTCTCACCTCCCTGTTCTGTTTTAACCCTCGCTGCTTTAAGGTGGGATCTGGGGTCTCATTGCCAGGTTCTGGCATCAGGATGATGAGATGCTCCTGCCTCTGTCAGCGGCCCCAGGGTCCCCAGGCAATGTCTGTTGGGCTGAACCGAGTGGCACCTCAGGGCCCCTTGCCCCTCCACCCAAAGGCCCGGGAGGGTCCGCTGCGTGTCACCCTTGTGGCCTGGCTCCTGGCGGCCTCTGCCACCCCTCACTCCGGTCTGTCACTTTCTCTATGGGCAGGGGCCGTGGCCAGGAGGCGCGAGGTTTGGAGTCCCGAGGGTCGGAGTCGTGGCTCTGGGCATGTGCCAGCCTGTGCGTCTCTGGGGATGCCCCTGGCCAGGTGATGCCCCCCCCCCGTGCACCTGCTGAGGAGGAAGAAGCGTTTTGGCTCTGTAGTTGCATTTTGGTGAACGCCGCCATCCCGGGAGCTGGTTAGGATTGGGTCAGTGTTCAAGACCAGAGTCTGGACAAGGGCCCGAAGCCGCATCCCCAGAAGTCCTGTGCGCCGGAGCAGCTCCTCCGGGGCTTGTGGCTGTTCTGGACCCCAGATCAAGGGGAGCTTTGCATGGAGGATCATCCCAGAGGAAGTCCTTGGGTGGACGGGTGCTCCCTGATGTGTCCCGCTTTGCCTTGGATCCCCACCTGGGGTGCCCCTCCTCCTCGGGGTGCCCGAGCTCAGTGATTGGTCAGCCCTGGGCCGCCGAGGGGAGCTCCTCTGGCATCTTCTGATCTCCGGGGCACTCCTGGTTTTGTGGCTTGAGCCAGTTAAGACTTGGGGGGGTTAGGCCGGCCGTGATGAGTGGGAGTGTCCGGTTTGAGTTTTTTCCCACCAAAGGAGACTTGGGATGTTACATTTAAAGGCGTCTGTGACTCGCTCGTTCTTCGCCATGACTGAATGCTGAAGCGGCTTCTGCAGAGACATCGGGCCAGGATTTAAATGGAGTTCCAGCTTAAAGAGGAACTGAGAGGAAGCTTGCTCTTCTTGCAGAGTTCCCCAGAATTTGAGCTCCATCGTTTCGTCAGGTGAAAGGCAGATTGGCTTCTGGGTGCAGACCCAAGTGATTTTCTGAAATTGGATTTTTAGTGAGACAAAGTAAGTCAGCTGCCTGCCCCCCATCCGCTGGTGAATGATTCCCCCTCCTTCGGGGGAGAAAACCTCTGGGCTGGGCCGGGCACTGTTCCTCGGGGGCCTGAGATGCCTCCTGCGGGGCAGAGCTGGGAGTGGATCTCCAGGCTGGACTCTGCCCTTGAGCACTCCACCCCTGCACGCTAGCTGCCTCGGCCCCTGGGCAGTGAACCCCTGCTCTCTCAGTCTGGAGGCAAATGCCGCTCGACTCTGCCCCGAGTTTGCCAGGTGGCCACATCACCCCTGGCAGGAACAGTCCCCACAGTTCCCTGGTCCGGTTTCACTGACAAGCTGTCCGAGGGGCCCAGGGCTGGCTCGAGGCTTTCTGGGCCTTCAGGCGTGTCCGTCTGTCACCTGACGACAAGGGTGGCCCAGATTCTGCGCTGCGGAAGCCCGGGGAGGTCCTGGGATGGCCAAGTGTGCCCACCTGCGCTGGAGAAGCACCTTTTGGAGGAGGCAGAAGCCATGAGCCGCCCAGCAGAGAGAGAAGAGAGATGGGCCACCTGCCATCCCAACCAGCCAGGATCGAGAGGAGGTTGGTGGGCAGCATGGCACCCTGTGCCAGGGGGCGTGCACCTAGCTGTGACTCTTAGCCTCTGTTGGCTCCACTTGGGACCCTTCTGTGCCAGGGCTGTTGGAGCACCAGGACCCATTCCTGCTGCACCCTCCCTTCAACAAGGGGGGTCACAGAGGTGCCCCTGGCCACGGGCTCAGTGACCCTCCTCCACAGGCACAGAGTGGGCGGCTTGGGGTAACCAACGGAAACTGGCTGTGGGATCGTGCCTTTCTGTCACATCTGTGCCCCGCAGGCACTCATCCTCACCAGCTCCTTTATTCCCCAAATATCCCTCAGCCCCGGAAGGCCCCGGGTCAGCCTCCTCTGGCGTTGGTTGTTCTGGTCAGGGGGCAAGGGGCGGGCCTGGCACCTGGAGGTGAGATCACAGAGGAGCCTCAGGGGATGATGGAGGGGCAGGCGGCTCGGGGCCTCCCCAGGTCTGGTCTTGGCCAGGATTGGGGTCTTCTGATCCCCAGCTCCACAGTTCTGTCCCCTCCCCCATGCGGACTCTGGTCATGAAATCCAAATGTTCCTCGGCCTCGGCCTCGCCTCGGGGGTTGCCTGGACTGAGTTAGTTGTTCTGTTGGCTGTTAGAAAGGAAGGCGGATGGGGTGAGGAAGGAAGGAAGAAAAAGGAAGGAAGGAGGGAGGGAGGGAAGGAGGGAGGGCAGGAAAGAGGGAGGGAGAGAGAGGAAGGAAGGAAGAAAGAGAGGATAGAGCATTAATTTAGACTGAGAGAAGGGAGTGTCAGGCCTGGGACGTGATGCAATGGGCTGAGAGCCCCGATGCCATCTCCTCAGGACTAGCCCTCGACGCCTTTGTCGGGGCCTGAGCGGGCTTCCTGCCGCAGAGAGCGGGTGCTGAGGTGCGCCCGACTGCAGAGGGATTGAGGAAGTGCCAGAAAAGAGCATCTCCCCTCTCCAGGTGCGTTCCTGGCCCGCCACCTCTCTGGTATGCCCCTTTTCTCCTCTGGCACAGGTCCCCCTCCCCCCAGGCCCTGCCCTGTTGCCCCCTCCTCAGTTCCTTCCACCTGGCGCTCTTTACAACCAGGCCTGGTCTCCCCCCCCCCCCGCCCTTTTGATTTTCTGCAAGGCCTGAAGTGGGAGGAGGGCCCCGGGCCCAGCTGGGCACGGACGCTGCTTCAGGGCCGTGTTTCCTGGGCCAGCCACGGGGTGGGCCGGCTTAGACTGTGGAGAGAAGTCAGCCCCGAGAGAAGGGAGTGGGAGCCTTTATCAGGCTGCTGCCAGTTAGGGAGCTCGGACCCCCGGCGGAGACCCCCACTCTGTCCTTGAGGAGGGCCTTGTAGAGGGGCCGCCCGGGTTAGGGGAGGGGAGCCCTCGCTCATGGAACCGGCTTCGAGACCCAAAGCCTGTCCCCATTTGGGGGCAGATGGGAAGCTAGGTCTTGTCTGGGCTCACTCCATTTGGGGAGGCCCCCTCCCCAGGGGACACAGCTTGTCCCAGGCCCACCCTGCAGAGCAGAATGATAGATGGGCTAAGACCCCCGGGAGGGTTTTTATGCCCACCCACTGGCCGGCCACGGTGTTAAATGGGTGACTTCCCAGCCCCCAGGATGGGGTGGGCTCCCTGGCACGCAGGCTCAGAGCTGCTCAGATCACTGAGAGATGGCGCACTTTGCTTCAGGGCCTGCGTGGGTCACGGGGGGACTCAAACCCAGGCCAAGTGCACACTTGCCCACCTTGTGCCCTGAGGTGTGTGATGAGAGAGGAAGGGCTCCACCCTCCCAGGAGGCCATGGTGCGAGTGTGAGAGGTGTTGGACGTCCATTTGGAGGAGGGGGTACTCCCGACCCGAGAGTGTCTCACATGGGTCACGCGGCCCTGGGAGCGTCTCGTGTCACAGGCGCGGCCCCGAGAGCATCTCGTGTCACAGGCGCGGCCCCAGGAGCGTCTCACGTGGCAAATGCAGCTGTTTCCAGGTTTTCTGGCTGGGTCGGTCTTAGAACCCGAGGAGGCTGCTCTGAAGGAGGGGGAGGGATGGCGCGGTTTGGGGCGACGGAATCCCGGGTCATCTGTCTCCTGATTGCCGGGAGTGGCCTCTGCCGCACTTCTTCAGCCTGATTCTGTCCCCCTTTTGCTCCATCTTTCTTCCCGCTAACTGTTCTCCCTCCAGCCCCTGGCCACGTCTCCCGTTACAGCCTAACTCATCCCTGCACGTTTTCCTTGTGTTGCCTTCCTATCTTTCGAGACCTTGTCAGGTCCGCGTGGCCCAAAGATCCGTACGCCGCAGAGAGAACCGGACCAGCCGTGAATGGCCTTCTGCGGAGGGCCCCGATAAACAACTCTGTGGCTGTCTTTTTGTCTTGGAAACCGGAGGCCAAAAACATGGGCAGGATTTAGGGGGCTTGCCAAGCTGGAGTCGGGCGATCCAGCAGTCGGGGAGCAGGTCTCGGTCTGACAAGAGCCTCCCGCTGACTTCAGCAGATGACATTTTAATAGAAGGTTTCAGAAAAAGTCTTTGGTGACAAATTGAATATCTCCAAATCGACTTGCTTGCGTGAAAACTTATCTCTGTGTTTACAAACGTGAACAACTTTGCTGATTAAGCGATCGGAAGGTAATGAATTTTGTGTCAAAGTCGGCTTTCCAGCTGGGACCTTTACAAAAACCGAAATCCATCATCACTGGGAGAGCGGCTGGGGGTCCGGAGGAAAAGGCCCAGGGCCGCTCTCTTTGGTGCGGGAGGTGAGGGGGTCAGCTCTGGGCTGGGCTTCTCCAGATTCAAAACAAAGTGAAGGAGGGGCTCCTCCCTTCCTCTCTGTCCCCAGTTAGGGAATGGCTAAGGAAGATCCCAGCTGGAGCTGGGGGGGGGGGACCTGGGCAGGATGTCAGCATTTCCCAGAGTCCCAGGGAAGCTGCCCTAAGCCAGGCGCACTCACCGGTGGCTTGGGGGGAACAGAGCAGAGCTCCAGGCGGGGGGCCTATGAGACCCAAGGGCAAAGTCTCACCTGCTCAGACCAGAGCCCCGGGTACCTGGGGGGTGGTTTGGGGCAAACGGCACCTCTGCATTAATAGCCAGAGTGGCCCGGATTCCCCAAAGGCGGCCAGATAAAGAGCATCTGGAGACCTGGGAGGGGCCGGCCTCGTTTTGATTTAGACGGACGGCAGCTCGGCACTATCTTGGGCAGATGGGCTGACGGACGGACGGGCAGACGGACAGTCAGCTGGGTGGATAGAGAGCCAGAGGGAGAGAGGAAAGCCATCGACCCCCCCCCCAGGTCTCTCCAACCACAGATCTGGGAGACAGGGACCAGACAAAGCCCGTTGTCTCCCCGCCGTCTCCCTCCTCCATCCGTGGCTGAGGCTCCTCGTGGCTGCGGCCACGTCTCTATCAGGATAGTCTGAGACCCGATTAGGAAGACTGCTGAAAAGTGCTGCAGGTGCTGTTCTCAGGGAAGTGGCCAGAGAAGGGGGCACTCAGGAGCTGCCTCTCAGGAGGAGGGGGGTACTCCAAGGAGACACTTCTGGTGTGTCCCCAGCTCCTGGGCCTGTCCGCGCTCACCTGAGCCTGACTGTGGGTGCCTGGACCTACCTGTGGCCCCTTATATATGTACCTGGGCCTGCGCATGGTCACTCTTGATTTCAGCTTTTCCTACTGGTTCCGTGACCCCAGAGAAGTCACTCTCCTTTCCAAGCCTGTTTTCCCACACTGACTATTGTTCGGGGACCCCTTGCTCCTCCCTCTGGGCTAATGGCAGCTATAGGTGATTTTGGGGTCAAGAGCCCAGCAGGGATGTGCAGGAAGTGGCCCTTCTGGGCCGTGGGCCGTGGAGGTCGCAGCCGGACCGCTGTTGTTCGTCGTCACCGTCTCGCTCCTTCTTGGCAGCTATCTCGGAGGGGGCCGGCGTCATACTTCTGTTTTTCTCCCCAAGATCCAGTGAAGCTGCTTCAGGGTTACCCCAAAGTCAAGATGATTAAAATGAAGGCAGCCAGAGAAGGCCCAGACTTGAAAACAGGCCGATCTCAGGGGAAGAAACCAAGGCTGTCTTTAGTCAGATGAAAAAAATGCTACAAATTACCACTAATTAGAGAAATGCAAATTGAGGCAATTCTGAGACTCTGTCTCCCGTCTATCAGAGGGGCAGAGCGGACAGAAAAGGAAAACGATCCATGTTTGGAGGGAAACCGGGCCCGCCGGCGCACCGGGGCAAACCACGGCCGGGTCCAGCCCTTCGGGAAGCCCCTGGGAATCGTGCCGAGGAGGTGCCGGACAGCGCATGCCCTTTGACCCAGCTCTGGCCCTGTTAGGCCTGTACCCAAAAGGGCCAGACAGCAAAAGGTCCCCTGCAGACAGAAGTACTTACAGCATCTCTTTGTGGTGGCAAAAAAGTGGGAAGTAAATAATAGCCAGGAAACTCCACAGCAGTCAGACTGCCACGGGCACCGCACTGCCAGGGGAGCCACACTGCCAGGAGAGCTGCACTGCCACGGGCACCACACTGCCAGGGAAGCCGCACTGCCACGGGCACTGCACTGCCAGGGGAGCCGCACTGCCACGGGCACCACACTGCCACAGATGGGGAAGCCAGACTACCTCAGGCACCACACTGCCGCAGGATCGGGAAATGCTCAAAAGTAAATGAAGAACAATGCAGTGCACCATAGACATGGTAACCTGTGGTCAGCATCCTTTTATATTCTCTTTATTAAAAGCCTTTTACTGGCAGAACACAGATGCAGGTAACTTTCAGCGTTGGCCCTAAGCCGCCATTGTTGCTTTTGGCGCCGGTGACTAAGAGAATGACTGACAGTCACGCAACGGGAAGGTCATCTGAGAAATAAGGAAATAGATGATGGCGGCAGCGGTCGTGGAGTCGAGAACGCACAGGGACAGGCCGAAGCCAGGCGAGGCAGAAGGGGTTTGGGCTGCGACGTCCACGTGACGGAATTAGAGACGGGCGAAGGATGAGAGGAGCAGGACCCCGAGATGAGCTTGCCCCACGCGGCCTCGACAGCGGGCAGAGGCGTGGCCCGGGGCCGGAGGGAGTCTGACCATGGAGGCTCCTGGTCTTGCTCTGCTCTGTGGACTTTTATGTATTTTTTTTTCTCTTTGCCCACAAATAGGGCGGGCAGGAAAAAAGCATTTCTGTTAATACAAAAGTGACTAACGTTGGGCGGCGTTTCCTGGCGACTTCGCCGCGTGGTCCGCTTTTCTGGCTCCATCTTGTTAAACAAGCCCTGGCACCGAACAGGCTTAATCTGTAAAGGTTTAATGCAGAAATAAAAGACATCTATAAAAGGTGAAGAAAAACAGAAGGTCTGGATTCCGGCTTTACTACGTGTGGTCCTCGCTGGGTGGGGAGCCCAGCAGGGCACAGGGGCTTTTTCCCCCAGGAAGCAGACACCGGCATCGGCGGCAGGGCCCTGAGACGGCCTCGGCATCGGGGGTGGCCTCCCCGAAGGCTGTGAATTTCTGCCAAGGAACTTTCCCTCTGCCCTGTTCCTTGGCAGCAGGTTTGGGTCCATGTGGGGAAGTGACCCGGCCAAGACTTCCCCGCTTGTAAGAGACGGAGCCAGAACCGGAATTGGGGCGCTCTGCCTCTGCGTCCTGGGCTCTTTGCTTTTTGCAGTGCGCTGTCCCCCCCTCCTTCTAGCAGATCCCCTTGGAGCAGATGGGGAGGAGGGCGCAAGAAGAGCCATGTTGGAGCAGCGAGGTGGACCTGCTAGAACACTGAGATGAAGTTTCCATTCACCCATCCTTTTGTCTAATAAACCTTTTGGGGGGAGGCTGGGGCTGGAGGGGCCGTGAGCAGAATCGGCCATCTCCGTCACGGCGGCCATGCGTTGTCCGCTACTGGCACAATACTTATTTTGTAGTATGTTCACAGAACACTTACCTTGTGGAGGCTTAATTTCCTGCTTGATGACAAAAACCAGGTATTGGACCAGCCTTTTGTGCAGACTTTACATTAACCCTTTCATTGCTCCCGTTTGTCTCAACCACGTGGCCAAAAAAGGCCTTTCTGGCCTCTCAGATGGATGGCCAAAGGTTCTTTTTAAGAGTTGGTGCTTTTTTTCTTTTTTTAATTTAAGAAAAAGAAAAATCTCACCAGCTTTTCCTGTAGCTTATTTTTTTTCTTTCTTTCCCCACGTTTTACTTTTTAAAAGCATTTTCATTAATGTATGTAAAAATATTAAAAGCCCTTGTATATTACATTAAAAACTATGTCAGCTGCCCTGCTTTTTTCTATTTATTAAAACTTTTCAAGCAGTAAAAACATTTTACTTGTTAATGAGGGAAAGTGGGAAAATTAATGACATAGAGCTTGGATCCACCAAGATGTCTCCTTTTAACCATGCACAACCAGCTCCTTTTTTTTTTTTTTCACTGTATGTAGTTTAATTTCTGTGATAGGGTTCAGTAAGCAAATGCAAATAGATTTAATGATTTGCATCAGTAGATCATTTCTCAGTTTAATATCCTCTGATATTTTGGTCAAGGACTTTTTCTTTGGGAGGCTGGTACAATTCCTAGAGCAAAACTTATTAATATTGGCAATATTACATTATGTTCAAGTGAAGGCAGATAAATGGATCATTTTTTCAAAGCCAGGATTGCACATTATCTCCCTGAAAAAAGTTAGTTGAAATGAAAAGAAAGGATACTTTAGCTAGAGACTGAAGCCCCCTGGGGTCTTCATCGGAAGGCCCCCTATTTTGTGGGCTTGTCGTGATTTAGCCATGGAGGCCAAGGGCTTCCTGGAGCGGCATCAAGGCGGACCTGGCTCCATGCACAGATAACGCACATACAGAGTGCTAGAGATACCGCCCGGTCATCAAGCTACAACTGGGAAGGACGCTGGGGTCCTTGGAGACCAGCCCGCCCCTTTTTGTGGAAGGGGAAATGAGACTCGGGGACATGCCCCTTGGACGGCATGGGGAGCTGGAAGGAGGGGCCGTTTCTGGCTCCTGGCACCCTTCGGGCCCAGAATCTGTTTGTCCTCTGCCCCTCTTCCTCCCAGAAATCCTTTTCTTCCTTCATGTCTTCCATCCATCCCCACTTGTCACCCCTGAATTTGTCCTTCTCTTTGTTTTTCTCCGAGGTCTTTATTCTCCCAGTCTGCCTGGTTTCTTCACTTCTCAGCCTGGCCTTGGAGTGGGTGGTTTAGGTCCCAGTGGTGGCCCGTGGCTGTTAATAGTGTCCATCTCCAGGGTGGGCACGGGGTCATTCAAGGTCCTGTTTCTGAGACAGGCTGGATGATACAGTGGATAGAGCTCCAAGCCCGGAGGCAGGAGGACCTGAGTTCTAATGCTGCCGTGGGCACTCGAGAGCTGAGCCACCTGGGTCTCTTTGGATTTCCCCTGTAAAATGGGGCTGCTAAGGATATCTCCCTCTCAGGGACATTGTGAGGATGGATATAAATATTAGCTCAGTAAGCCAGCGCTCTCCCGTGGCCCCAGAAGCTTCCACCCACAGTGAGCCCAGGTCTCACAGAATGTCCGTGGTGGGCCTTCAGAAAGGTTATCTGATGACTTAAGTGTTGGGGGAAAATAAATCTCAGCCAAGCAGAGAGCTCCAGTTTTCCAGCGTGAGCTATTTGGCCAGTTGCTACTGTGTCCTATCAGCTTCATTTTCCATTGAAATCCCCTTTCCTCAAAACACTTGTTGGGTTGTGAGCTCCCCAGGGCAGGAACTGGGGCCTGGCATACAGCAGGCGATTAACAAAGACTTGGCTGAGCTGGCAGGAGATGTTGTAGCGAGGACTTCATGAACGTCTCCCCCGCAGTCTCTCCCATGGCCCAGAGCCAAGTCCTAGAGGGCTGCTAGGATTGGGGTTCTGCGGGTGACCCTTGGCAGACATTGGAGCTACAGCTTTGTTGTTCAGGGGCCGGCTGCCCTGGGGCCCCGTCTTCCATCTGCTGGGCTCTGGGACTCCCACAAATGCCCCCAGTGAATCCCCTTGGCCTAAGGCCTTCCTTCCTGAAACTGTGATGGGGCTGCCGGGACATTTTTCATGTACCGGTGCTCTCCCGTCATGGCTTTGCTCTGATTCATTGTTAGTTTTAGTTTCTCTTGGTCATGGTTGGCGTCCCTTATCGATGCCCGTGGGTCATGTGTCCCCCCAAGGCCTGGCTCCTGGAGGCTGCTTTGGGTGGATTTTCTGTGGTTTTCCTTGATTTTGGAAGGTCACCTCTGGCTGCTCTCCAGCTTGAACCTCTCTCTTTATGTGACGTTATTTCGCTACCTGTGGGCAGGTGTGATGGTGGGAGGACTTAGTGTAGGTAAGTCAGACCAGTGATAAATGGGGCCCTGGTGTTTTCAGGACTCATTGTTGATAAATGATCAAATCCAGCATTGAAATACTGCCCATTTTGGACAAATCTGACAGCACAGTGAGCCAACAGAGTGCAAATCCGGAGCTTTGTGGGCCTTTTCCATCATGAATTTGTTGTTATCTAAGAGGAAGTGGGGGATAACAATGGTTTCTGGGTTTCTTCGGGGTTCTTGGGTCTGTCCCAAACTGGGCTTTTGTTTCTGCCCCTTGGACTCTCCGTCTTTGTCTTGCTCTTCTCAAAAGAAGGCGAAGCCGTTTAACCCTCCCCCCCCCCCCTTAGAATTGAAAACCACATTAAGGGAGGGCGGCTTTTTAATCTATTTTATCCTTTTAAACTTCTCGTCACCACCGTTGTTTGACGGTTGGGAAAAGCCATTCACGGCTCGCTCTACTTTACATCCATTTCTATATTCTTCCTATTCTTGCTTTCATGAAAATAGAGTTGATTTGGAGTCTTCCATAAAGTGTGTCAGATCATTTTGGGCCATTGCTATTTTCCCTTGAACTTTCTGCCATTTTCCATTTAGATTTGACACGCCCTTCTTAAGAAGTCTCATGCTTGATCCTCCGGGTGTATCTTCCACGCTGGGATGGCTCGGGTTCCCATTCCAGGCCTGTCATGGGGGTGTGGAGAGTTGTCGAGTTGGGCATTTGTGACGCACGCCGTTTAGCCTTCCCTGCAGCTGCCGTGTCCTGGGTCGTTGCGGGCTCTGGCATCTGCTCGGCAGTTCAGCTCCCCCAGCAGTTATTATGCGCCAACTGTGTACCAGACACGTGGAGTGGGAGAGTGTGTGTGTGTGTGTGTGACACAGAGACACGCACAGAGAGAGCATGTGTGCATCTGGTGAAGCTGAGTGATGGGGGGCTCTGTGGCGCTGGTCGGAGAGATGGGCCCTGAGCAAGGGGAGACAATGGTCTTTATCCTGGAGGGATCAGGAAGAGCACCCTACGGCTATCTAAGCCTTGAAGGGCAGGGAGGATTGGGAGGGCAGAGAAGGAGGGAGGACTCCTGCCAGGGAGGAGGGCTGCCTTCGGATTGCCTACATCCTGCGCTGGGAGCGTGGGCTGGAAGCCTCAGGGGAAGAGTTTGTGCTTTTTTTCCGAGGGACAAGAGGGGATCCTGAGGATTCTGGAACCGAATCCCTCGTCCTCCCGAGGCAGAGAAGTCGCGTCTCCTCGGGCGATGGTGAGTTCTCAGCCAGTTCCGGATGGAGTTTCTTGAACCCCTTCGCAGAGACTTGTTTTTAAATGCACAAAACACATCATTACATCACACTGCAAATGAACCCAGTTTTGTTGAAAATAAAAACCAGAATGATTCCCAGCACAGTTCATGGATCCCATTTAAGGACCCGGCTGCTAAAACCTTATCGCCGCCCCAGTAACGCAAGCCATAGAGACCCGAGGCAGGAGCTGCGACCTCTTTCTGAAGTCCCCCGGGCGAGGGCCAGGGTTGGGGTAGAGCGTGAGAAACCATGGCGTCTATACTGGATATAGAAAGAAGGAGCGGGACTGGGGGTCCGGGCAGGGCAGTGGGGGACCAGCTGTGCCCCCCGACTTCATCCAGAGGCCAGCAGGAGAGGGATGGGGGGGGGATCCAGGATGAGGCGGAGCTTGCCAGTATGAGGGTCCCACAGGAACCACAGGGAGGAAGGGGGAAAGGAGGGGCTGGTCCAGGGTGGGAGGTCCTGGTGGGCAGGGTCTGGTCTGACCTTGCCAGCCCTGAATGACAGGCAGCAGCAGGTGGGATCATGGGTCAGCCACAGGACCAGGGAAGAGTGGCTCTGTGCTGATGGAGGAACTGGTCCTGGGGGCCACGGCTAGGGAGCAAGTCTTGGGGTTCTGTGCCCCAGAAGCGGTGGCTGCCTCTGGCGCTCCTGGCTGGGCTAGCCAGACCCAGGCTCCTGGGGATTCAGCCAGCTCTGGTTTGGGACGGGTCCCTGGCTGAGCCTTTGCCCAGGTGGAAGAGCAGTGGGAAGGTGGCGGTCCCCCATGCTGTGGGGTGTGCTTCCCCTCCCTCCCAGAAATGGGCTCGGGGGGCTCCCCTTCCGCCGTTCTGAGGGGCCGTGAAGCTGCTCGGCTCTGGTGGCGGCCTTGGGGAAGGCTGCCGGGAAAAGCCCCGTCATCTGCCTGCAGTTCCCTCCCTTTGCCTCTTCTGTAGGGGCTCGTGCTCCAGAGGAAGGCTGCAGGGTGGGATGGATGCCAGGGCTGTGATTGCTTCTGCACTCTGGGTGGGAGTGGGACAGCGATCCAGGGGGCCGGCTTTCTGCCCCGGACGTTTTGTAGGCAGGTGCCTCCCTTCTGGCCTTGGGGTGCCCTCTTGGTTAGGGTCCCCAGGCCTTTGGGGCTTCCCTCCCTCCAGCACCATGGCCTCCTGGCTCTGGCGCCTCTGACCTCCCTCCCAGTGTGATGGGCAGTAATTCTGCCTCTGTCCCATTCCACGCCTTGGGAGTGCTAGGGCGTGCTGGTTGGAGTGCCCGGGAGGGAGAGCGGGCGGTGAGGCCGCGAGCCGGACTCCCTGGGAATATTGGGGCTCGGATTGTTGGAGGAGTTTCCGTCTGCCGTCATTGTTAGGTGAGGGAAGAGCGCTCTAGCGGTTTGGGGGGACTTTTTTCCTTTTGCATCTAATCCTTCTGTAAGGTAAATGGTCTGGGCCTGAATGTGTTGCCTTGATGGGTTATTAAATTGTCACTTCTCAAAGATTAATGTGGGTGAGAGAGTGCCTTGTGCCGTACATCATCTGCGCCATCAGCGACGTTTCAGAAAACTGAAGAAGAGGAGATGCTCTGAAATTTATGATGGAAATGAACTCTTTCCTTGGGTTCCCTCGAAAAAAAGACAAGCAAACTTCCCGAATCCTTCGCAAAATATGCAGAAGAGCCCGGCTCGCACGGCCCCCTCATTCATCTTGGGGCAGGACACCGGGTTTGGGCCGCTCCGGATGCTGGGGCCGAAGGCCGGGGGTGCGGGCGCTATTCCTCGGGTAGTCAGCCCAGAAGGTTGATATGCTCGAAGATTTACTGTGCATCACCTTAGCCATCATTCCCATAAGTATTCATTTTACCTCCACTAATAAGAAAGTGAACAAAAGTGGAATTATGAGTTCAGGAGGATTCGAGGAAAGGTCAGTTGTTAAAAAGGCAGAGTCTGACATTCTGGGAACAGGGGCCTTCATTAATCATCCTGATAGGAGAGCGCGCGCTATTCTTGACCAATCCCAGTGAACCTTGCAATTGCAAGTTTCAAGAAGAGATGCCCAAGTCATTATCCCAAAACAAGCCGTGTCTGAATATTGGCTCAATTATTTCGGAAAAGAACAACGGGCGAGTCCATTCGTGAAAGTGATTGTGTCACGCGCAGGACTTTTTCTCACAAGTGCCCCGTTATTTTTGTTCTAAAAGGAGAGAGGCACTTGAATTCATCCACAGATGAAGAGATCGACGAGTGGTGGGCGTGAGCTTTAGCCCGTGTCAACCATCTGTGGTCACGAGGTGACCCCAAGCGGGCTGGGGGCCTTTATCCCTGACGTTCTTTGACTTCCTTTCGTTTCCTGATCTCACAATTACATCTCGTCCAGTTTGCAAATGTGGCCGTCTAACCATGGCTCGTGTTCCTTGTAGGGCACACATGGCTCTTGTGCCGGGTCGCTTGGTACCCTCTCTTACTCCTGACTGAGCAGGGCACCGGTGACATCGTTCAGCAGAACGCCATGTCTTGATGGTTGTTGAGTGGCACAAATGCAGAAAATGTCAGACCCTCAGCCCACTCCTGGACTGCCCTCATTAAAATGTGACCCCAGATTTGGATATTGACTGGAGGGTCCAGTCCCTCCTGTCTCCTCCACCCCCCCAACTATCCCAGCAAAGGGTCGGCCAGCTTCTTCTGGGAGACCTCCCCGTGGAGGTAGCAGCCCCCACCCCTTTTTGAGCGGGTTTAAAAGCTGGGAGCTTTTCCCTTTTATCAAGCCCCATTTGCCATTTGCAGCTTCTGCTTGTTGCCTCTTGGCACTTTGCCGTCCTTTGGAGCTGACAGAATGGGTCTCACACACCCCCCCAGAGCCCGGTCTTACCCAGAATCCACCAGAGGTGCCCAGTGCCAGCCCCTCACTTGACAGAAGAAGAAAGGTCGTTCTTGAGCTCCTCATTGGGGGCCCCGCTCCCCAGCCAGGACACTTTCCTCTGAGAACACATTTCCCAAGAAAGGAAGTGCGGCCCCCTCCCCCTCCCTCTGCACCCCCAGACTGTCGCCAGAGCCCAGCATTTGGTCCCTTTGCCCTTCAGGTGGGCACGCGTGCCCACAGTGGGTGAGGATGACGTGGGGTCCGTGAGCGCAGCGCGCCCACTTTGCGAGTGGTCCCTTTGCTCCCCAGCTCCCCCAGCCTGGACTCTGGGCCCGGAGCCACACGCCTTTATGAAGCGCCCCCTCCCAGCCCAGAGAGCAGAGGCGCATGCGCAGGAGCCAAGCAAAGGCTCTGGCCTGAGGAAGAGAAGGGAGGTGGAGCCAAGAGGCCCCGCCCCCACCCACAGCGCCATCTGCAGGTGGTCCGGCTTAACTATTGTTTGTACATTGACCAAGACCCTGCTGCTGACAGGAGGGGTGGCACTGCTGGTGGCTCCTCAGAAAGGGGGAGGGGGACAAGAGGGGGGAAGGGGCGCGGCCGAGGGTGGAAGGGAGGGGAGGAGGAGGGGGGAGAGGGGAGGGGAAAACACGGGGGGGGGGGGGAGGGGGGATCTGTTGTTAAAGCCCCGCTCTCCATTAGCCCCGTGCAGTGGTTGCCTGAGAGTCAGGGACACTTGTAGTGAGCAGGCTGACAGAGACCTTGGTAGCAAACTTTCTGGAGGAGCCGGAGCTGCCGGGCCGAGGCCTCTGCAGGGACCCTGGGGGTGAGGGAAGGGGTGGAGCCCCAGAAGGGCCACAGGCCAAAGGGAACCCGCCGTCCTCCCCGCTCTGGATCTCCCCGGTTCTGCTCCATCTCCCGGTTTCTGGAGTTGCGTTTCCTGTATTTTGGCCCCACAGCCATTACCTCTGCTGGGATATCGGAGTCGGGAGCTCGGTGCGAGACCCCTGCCCGGGTGGCTGCGCGAAGGAGAGCCATCGGCCGCCAGGAGGAGGCCGGGTCTTCAGCAGGACTTTGAGAGACCGCGTGACGACCAAGGGAGAGAGAGGGCCATGCGGGAGGCAGGGAGCCCCTGCGGAGGCTGGGAGGCCCCCTGGAAGCTGCCACTGCTGCACGCCCCTGGATCAGAGGCGGGGAAAGCTGAATCCCAATCCTCCCTGAGGACCTGGGCACTGAGGTTTCGTTTAAGGCCAGTCCTCAGGCATGGAGGTTGCAGAGAGCCGCTTTTAATGCCCCTTCCAGCTCCCAACCCATGATCCTCTGCGGCCACGTGCCTTCCTCAGTCAGCAAGGGAGGACAACGCCCCCCAAAGATAAAATAACTACTCCTACTTGGCCAAAAAGCCATTTATTTTTTACATAAACAAAGTCAGTGCATCAAGAATAAAAAAGAAAGATCTTGAATGGGGGAAAAGTCCTTATGATAGAAGTTTGGCATCCAAGGTAGACGCAGACCCGGCAGAAGTACACAGGGCTAGCCATTCTCCAGGAGACAATTAGCCATAGGTTTGATTGGTTTTCAGAGGAAGAATCGTAAACCATTAATTACCCGATTGATTCCTTAAAACTCAGCAATGAAACTCAAAACAATTTGGAGATTTCATCCCTAGCAGATGTCAGAGGGGACAAAGACTAGGCTGGTCAGTCTTGAAGGGGTTGTGGGAAGACAGGACCTCCTCCCCCGCCCTTGGAGCCTCCTAAGGAACTGCCAGGAAGGCGACGACCACCCAGTTGCCTCTGGCTCAGCCACGCCTCTGCTGGGCCCGATTTCCCAAGGGCGTTGCCAGAAAGAAGTGTTTCTGGTTCCAGGTGTGCTCACGTTGGGGGGGGGGGGGCACTCTGCACACCTGGAAGCTCGGTCTGAACACATGCTATTGTGATTAGCTGATATTTCAGGAAATGACTTAGGTCACGCTTTGCACAGTCCCAAAGAATTGGAAACGAGGTGTCGTTGATGGATCGGGGGACAGCCAAATGATGGCTGATGAACGTGGCACCAGAACACAGAGCGTGCCGACATCCCCGAGTTCTCAGGAAGGATGGATGGCGAGGAGGACGGATGCTTAATGCAGCAGAATCAGGAGAGCCATTCGGAAGATGGAAGGAAAGGGCCCCAGTCCCTTGTGATGATGGGAGGGCAGAGGGATGGGCTCCCTTCCTGGGCGCAGACCCTCATAGCCATTGTCAGACTCATCCCTGTGATCCCCCCCCCTTTGTTGCTCTTTAAGAGTGGTGGCCCCTGGGAGCAGGACGGGGGGGAGGGTTGATGGGCCTTCTCCCTCCTGGGAAGCCTGTTCTGTTGCCCCCTCACCCACATCCTCCAGCACCTCCCCCCCAGGGAAGCAGGGGTTTTCCATTGGTCTGGGCCTGCCCAGCCCAAGCCCAAGAGAAGCTAAAGATGGCTTGTCGATGGGATTGACAGTAAGACCCCCCCAGCCCTCCCACCCTGGGGACAGCCGCATCCGGGGCAGGGACCACACTCCCTGGGGAGGCTGTCACTGCCAGCTCTGGACAGCTGGGAGCTCGGCTCCCCTTATCTTCCACCCCCTGATCCTTGTTCTCCTGGCTCCTACCAGGCAGAACAAATCTAATCCCTTGTCCAGGTGACAGGGCTTCGAATCCTTGAAAACGGAGTTCTCCCCCCAACCCCCACCCAGCCCTTTGGGTTGTCTCCTCCAGAACCAGCCTGATGTCCCCCCGCCCCGTCCTGTTCCTTTTTAATCCTCCGAACATTTATTAAGAACCTGTGGCGTGCGAGTCACAGTGTCCGGTGGATGCCGCTGAATCCGAGGAAAAACCAGGACCATGGCTGCCTCGGAGCGCTTTGCACTTTCGGGTCGTGCTGCCCTTTGCCTCCGGAGAGGTTTGGTCCGGGACTGAGCACCCCAGAGACAGCCCCCCCCCTTATCCATGCCCCCTCTGGAAACTCTAGCTGCTGATCCTGCAGGCTGAGGGCGGATTTGCGTTTTTCCTGTATGGTCTGTGGTCAGCTTCTGGCCCACTAAGACCCCCAGGTCTTTTTCACATGAACACGTGCCTTATCCTGGACTTCCTCGTGGTACGCAGCTGTACAGTTGGTCTTGTGTATGGAGGTGCCGGATCTGCCGTCTCCCTGAGGTTAATTGAGCTTCTCTAGAAATTGTTCTTCACCTGGTTCTCACACGATTTGTCTTAACGAAAACAAGAAAAACAACAAAAGCTCTCGCCCAGCAGACTGGGAGCACTTTGAAGGCAGGCTAGGGCAGTGGTGTTGCTAGGGCGGTGGCGTTGCTAGGGCAGTGTTGTTGCTAGGGCACTTGGGCGACACACTCCTCCACTGACCATGAAAAGCAGGTTCGGTCAGCGGATCAAGCCCCCGACCTGAGGAGCCTGATAAGGCCCAGGACGGGATGGCGGAAGGGCCTGAGACTTGGAGTCTGGCCTCGGGCCCGCCATCTGCACCGCCCTTGCCGCCATGACAAGCAGGTTTGGTGAGACCGGCCGGCCAGTGCGCTTTTATGGAGCATGTTGGGGGGAGGGGGGTGCAAGGACAAACGAAGCAGGCCCAAGATGGCTCCAAAGGTCCCTGAACTGGTTCGGGTTCCAGGCCTCCTGCTGCCGCTTACCTGGTTACCTGGAAGCCTTCCCAACAGGGGGACCGGCCTGGGTCCCATCCCACAGCTTCTGACCCCTCCCAGCTCCAGACCAGTCCTGCCACAGCCTCTGTGGGCCTCAGTTTCCTCCCGCTGCAAAGTGGGGACAGAACGCGCTTCCCAGGACAGTGTGAGCGAGTGTTTGAGGGTCTGGAAGAGTCCGGCTGAGCGGTTGTTGGCTTGGCCCGGGTCGGGCCCTCTGCTTCTTTGCTTCTGAGCGAATGTTGGTCTCTAGGAAGCAGGTGGTCAGAGGTGCCGGGCCCTCTTCGTCTCGGGCAGGAGAAACGGCCCCGTGTCTCGTGGACTTTGGATCTCCTCCTAGAGCGCCGCCATATTTCCCAGCGGGCCCAGGGTCTCTGGCTCAGTTTGTCATCCGCTTTTTCTTCCTCTGTCACCTCCTGTCCCCTTGGACATTTATCACTTGGTCCCGATTTGTGTTTTAACCGTTTTAGTCATTGATACTTCATGACTCCTTTTCCCCTTTAGTTCCTTTCATTTGTCTTAACCCTTCTCTCTCCCGGGGTCTTTTTTTCTCCTCCTCCTCCTCCTCCTCCTCTCCAGAGTATCCACCCTCCCTCCTCCAGCCGGTTGTCTCTTCCTCCCTGGGATCGCCTGATGGGACGTCAAGCCAGTTTTTGTTCTCGGCAAAGCAGACGGTCCCCAGGAAGGACTCGGAACAGTCGGGGGGTATTTGAGCCCCCCAAGCGGTCCCTTTTCTGAAAAGCGCCCCCCTGGGCTCAGGCATCCTTCAGGAAGGTGGGCTGCCAAGCCGAGGGTCTCGGCGGCCCTTCCCCGGGCTGAGAGCGGCCCAGGGGCCACCTTATTCAGGAAATAAAAAAAAAAAGCTGCACTGGAGTCTCGATCCGGTATCTTAGTAGTAATAAAAGCCCGGCCGCAGATTTACTGGCGCAGGAGGTTTAACTGTAATACTGCGGAATGGTGGGTTATTTTGTGTTCAAGAGCTACATTTATCACAAAAATGATGATATACAAATCACTTCCATATCACAAAATGTTCTTGGTCAAAATTGGCTTGAGGCAAGTGATATCTTCGAGTAAACAGTATATGAAGACCATATCTTAAAATGATAGATCACC